>VZRV01001524.1:0-13275 GCA_013398115.1 Falcunculus frontatus | reverse complement strand
CAAAAACGCACGGGTGGAGAAAGCATCCAGCCTCAGCCGTGTTTTCCAAGGACGGAGCGAAGCCGCTTAGTGGGCACCNTTCCAAGGACGGAGCGAAGCCGCTTAGTGGGCACCGATACCCGCCCATAGCCGGGGCCCGGGTCTCTGTCGATGCTGCGTGGCCACCAGTCCTGCTGGCCACGTGCCAGCCCTGTCCTCGGGGCACGTGTCCGGGGCTTGTTGGAGCCCTTTGTCCCCAGGAGCAGCCCCATGGAGGCTGCTGTAGCCCGGCGACAGAAGGAGCGCTCCCGGCCCTTGCGAGGGGTTGAAGGAGTTCTCTTTTCCGGGTGTTGTTAATGAAAGCGTAAAATCTGAGAAAAGCAGCCTGAAAAAGCCTGGAGTGTTGGTTTTGGTTTTTTTCTGGGAATTATCCTGAAAAGGGGAAAATTCCATGGGAAGAATGGAAAAAAAAGGTTTAAAAATATCGCAAATAAGAGGTTTTCCAATAAAAACGCGGCAGCGCTTGCAATAACATCCCAAGTATCTTGGAATATTCCCAAGACTCGTTTTCCAAAGGTAAATTCCAGTCGCGTTCTCCTCCGATCGCGGAGCATTTCCAGGGATTCAGCAGGACACGAAAAGCTGGGATTCCAGTTGATATTCCGTATTTTCCAGGTTGGTTTTCCCACAATTTCCTCAAATCCAGGATCACTCCGGTCTTTTCCTGAAATTCCAAGGTGCAGCGGTGCCATCCCTGAGATTTCCTGGGGATAAATGGGAATATTGGAGCAGCAGGAAATAGAGGAATTTGGGAATAGCGGCTTTCAAAGGCCACCGAGATGTCTTTAGGTGGGAAAAGTGGTAAGAGGAGAGGCGGGAAAAATTCTTATTCCAGGAATTTTGGGAGCATTGGGATGAGCTCTCCTGGCCTATCCAAGTATCCCAAAAGTCAGATTTTTGGGTTTGTCCCATATTCCTTGTTTTTCTGGGAATTAAATCCCATCCTGAGCAAGAAAAGGAGCCTTTCCCTGGGAGTTCTTTGAAGGAAATAGAGATTTTTCCTGGGAATTCTTAGCAGGAAAAGGAGTTAAAACTCCAAAAAGAAACCTCAGCTTGGAAAAAATTCCCCAAGGTTTGAGCTGGGAATTCCAGCGCTTCCAGTGTGTGCTTTGGGATCAGGAAAACCTCGGGAATTCTTCCCTTTGGAAGCACAGCAGGGACATAATTCCCGCTTTTTACAGCGGTGTGTGGTCCTGGAATTTTTAGGGGGATTGGGATGAACTTTCCTGGGCATTCCAAGGAATGATACCATCCAAAATCGGATTTTGTGGTTTTTCCCAAATAAATTCCTTCTTTTTCTGGGAATTCTCCCAAAAAAAACCCATCCCCAGCAGGAAAAGGAGATTTTTCCAGGAATTCTTGGCAGGAAAAGCGAATAAATTACATAAAAAAGCCTCAGCTTGGAAAAAATTCCCAAAGGTTGGATGTGGAAATTCCAGTGTGTTTAGGATTGGGAAAACCTCAGGAATTCTTCCCTTTGGAAGCACAGCAGGGACACAGTTTCCACTTTTCCCAGCGGCATTTCGTTCAGGAATTCCG
Organism: Falcunculus frontatus; assembly: GCA_013398115.1. Taxonomy (NCBI): domain Eukaryota; kingdom Metazoa; phylum Chordata; class Aves; order Passeriformes; genus Falcunculus; species Falcunculus frontatus. The sequence continues at coordinate 11,697 of VZRV01001524.1, read as the reverse complement.
GGAAAAGCTGGAATTTCCTGATGGATCAGGAGCTGTCGGAATTGTGGGAGGTTTCCCGTGGGTGCAGCCGCAGCCTCTGGATGTGTTCGTAGCACGACTGCGGAAGGAACAGAGGGAAAATCAGGGAAAAATTTGGGAATTCTGGGATAAAAATCCAAACCAAAGAATTCTCGCTGCTCCCGTGGAATTCTTTTGCTCCCGAGGATAATTCCAACAGGATTAAATCAGTTAGAAATTAAGGATACAGAGATTTTCCAGACTAGCATGGGAATAACTTCCCGAAAATTCCATTGCAATCCAGAAAAGCTGGAATTTCACTGGAATTCCTGGAAAACATTCCCTCACCTCCAGAGCTGTCAGCAGGAAGTCGAACATTCCTCCTTGGATGCTGGGATCCATGAAATCCCGGATCAGATGGATTTCTGCTCCCAGGTGTTGGATCCTAAGGAAAAACAGATCCTGAAATCTGGGATCGATCCAACCATGGGGGGGATGGAATTTCGGAGAGGAGGGGGGATGGGTTGGGAATTCCAGAGCTGATTCCTGGGGCATCTGAATATTCCAGAGGCAGATTCCAGATGGGATGTCGGAATTCTGGGATCTCAGAAATCCAAAGTCCCAGAATCTCAGAAATCTACAATTCCAGAGCGTTTGGGGTTCGGAAGGTCCTTAAAGATGATTCCGTAAAAAAAAGAAATCCATGGATTTCATTGATTTGATGACCTGCAAGGTCTTTTCCAACCCCAACAATTCCATAAAAAACAGAAATTCATGGATTTCATGGATTTGATGATCTGAAACCTCAAAAACTCCTTTAAAAAATCCTTTCCAACCTCAAAAATTCCTTAAAAAAATCCTGGATTTGATGACCTGAAAGGTCTTTTCCAACCTCAACAATTCCATTAAAAAATGAAATCCGTGGATTTCTTGCCCTCAAGTTTCAATATTCCCTCTTTTTTGGAGGCCAAGCAGATCCAGGGAGTCAGGGAAGGGTTTGGATTTGAATTTTCCAGGAAATCCCTGGGAATATCCTCTGGGATAAGGGATGGACCCTCAGGAATTCTGTGAGAAAATGAATGTCATTTTCCATGAAAAAGCCTGGAATATCTTCTGGGATAGGAGAGGAACACTCTGGAATTCCATGATAAAAGGAATCCCATTTTCCATTAAAACCCCTGGATAAGAGATGGACACTCTGGAATTCCATGATAAAAGGAATGTCGTTTTCCATGAAAATCCTGAAATATCCTCTGGGATAAGAGATTGACACTCTGGAATTCCATGATAAATAAATCTCATTTTCCATGGAAACCTGGGAATAAGAGATGGACACTCTGGAATTCCTTGATAAAATCAATCCTGTTTTCCATGAAAAGCCTGGAATATCCTCTGGGATAAGACTCTGGAATTCCATGAGAAAATTAATCTCATTTTTAATGGAAACCCTGGAACATCCTCTGGGATAAGACTCTGGAATTCCATGAGAAAATCAATCCCATTTTCCATGAAAAATCCCTGGCATACCCTCTGGAACAACACTGCCATTCCACGGACACTTTCAATCCCCGAAACCCAACCGCAACTCCGGAAAAAAAACCCCACATCCCAACCCAAATCTTTGAACAGGAATGATCCCACCTGGAAACGCCCTTTTCCAGAGGTATCCCGGCGGGAAAGAATTCCACTCACTTGGCTCGGGATACGACAAACACGAGGAGCGGCAGGAGCTGATCCATGGGCAGTTTGTATTCCCTGGCCAGCCCCTGGCACACGGAGCTCTCCAGCTCCTCGTAGGTTTTCCGGAGGATTTCCAGCTTTTCCTTGGGATCCACCGTGGTGCTGTGGGGATGGAAGAGCCGTGGGAAAGGGGAATCCGTAAAAGGGGGATTTGAATGGAATAAAAAAGAGGGAATGGAAGGGTTTCAGGAGCTTGGGGATTGTCCCAAAGGGATGGAGGAGGCAGTGGGGTTGGGCCAGGATATTCCAAGGTGGAATGGGGTATTCCCAGTATTCCGAGGTGGAATGGGATATTCCTCTCCCATTTATCCAATATGCAATGGGACATTCCAACCCATTTATCCAAGGTGGAATGGGATATTCCAAGGTGGAATGGGATATTCCAAGGTGGAATGGGGTATTCCCAGTATTCCGAGGTGGAATGGGATATTCCAAGGTGGAATGGCTCATTGCCGGTATTCCAAAGTGGAATGGGACATTCCAACGTGGAATGAGATATTCCTGGGATCTCCAATTGGAATGTGACATTCCTGGTATTCCAGGATGGAATGGAACATTCCTGGGATCTCCAAGATGGAATGTGATGTTCCAAGGTGGAATGGGACATTCCTGGTATTTCAGTGTGGAATGGGACATTCCTGCCCGATCTCCACCCTGGAATGGGACATTCCCGGTATTCCAAGGTAGAATGGGAAATTCCAAGGTGGAATGTGATATTCCAAGGTGGATTGTGACATTCCTGGTATTCCAGTATGGAATGGGACATTCCTGGTACTCCAAGGTGGAATGGGACATTCCTGTCCCATTTATCCAGTATGGAATGTGGAATTCCTGCTATTCCAAGATGGAATGGGACATTCCGGGATTTCAGTGGGGGCAGGGATTCATGGCAATTCCCAGTAGAATTCCAGGATTTCCTTGGGAAGGGATGGACAGGGATTCATGACAGTTCCCAGAAAAATACTGGGATTTCAGTGGAGGCAGGGGTTCATGGGAATTCCCCAAAAAATTCATGGATTTCCTTGGGAAGAGCCAGACAGGGATTCATGGCATTTCCCACAAATATCCCGAAATTCCTTGGGAAGAGATGGACAGGGATTCATGATGATTCCCAGAAAATTCCTGGATGTCCTTGGGAATTCCCAGAAAAATCCCAGGATTTCCTTGGGAAGGGACAGACAGGGATTCATGGCAATTCCCAGCAGAATTCCCGGATTTCCTTGGGAAAGGACTCACATGAGCTTCTGCAGACATTCCGTGGCTGACAAGAAACACTTATCCTTGATCAGGGAGTGCCTCTGGAAAAAACACATGGATACCTTTGGAATTCCGGCCGCAGAGATTCCAGAGGCATCCCACAAAATCCAGGCCCAATTCCATGTCCCATTCCCGGCTGGATCCAAGGGTTTTCCATACCTGGTTGGAGCTCAGGGGGAGATCCTTAAGGGGCCACAGGTGCCTGGAAGGGGAAAACAGGGATTCAGGATTGATCCCGTCCTAAATGGATCCCTAAATCCCGATGGTTCTTCCTTCTGCTGCTCCGAAGGAGTCAAATCCTTGGAAGCTGCGGTCGCTCCTCTCCTGGCACTGCTCCAGGTGGGATTTGCCTCCGGAATCTGGGAGTTCCCATTCCATGGGTCCCTGGGAGCTCCGATCTCATGGATCCCTGAGTTTTCCCATCCTATGGATTCCTGAACATTCCAATCCCATGGATCCCTGAGCTCCCATCCCATGGATCCCTGAGCTCCCATCCCATGGATCCCTGAACATTCGCATCCCATGGATCCACTTCCCTGAATTCCCATGGATCCACTTTCCTGAATTCCCATCCCATGGATCCCTGACCATTCCCATCCCATGGATCCACTTCCCTGAATTCCCATCCCATGGATCCCTGAGCATTCCCATGGATCCCTGAATTCCCATTCCATGGATCCCTGGGAGCTCCCATCCCACAGATCCCTGAGCATTCCCATCCCATGGATCCACTTCCATTGGAGTTTCTGTTTCTCAGGGATGATCCTGGGATAATCCCTGAGGAATTCTGGGAATTTTTGATCCGATTCATCTCATTTATTTTCATCAGAATCAAAGGGAGACTTGGGGTCTGCCACGCTCCTGAAATCCCGGAGGAGAATTCCCAAATGGAATGGGTCATTCCTGGGATCTCCAAGATGGAATGGGACATTCCTGCCCATTTATCCCACATGGAATGGGACATTTTGCCAAGAAATCCCCTGGAATGAGCCACGGTCCTTTTCCAAGATATTTACAAATTCAGGATGAGTCAGAGCAAAGAATGTTGGGAGCTAAAAATGGGATTTTCTGCACAAAAATGGGAATTCATAGGGATAACAGCGGTTTTCCATTAAAAAATTGTCCTTCCGGACAAGAATTCCAGAGTTGGAATTCCTCCGGCAGCCTGGGAGAAACCTCAGCGAAAAGCTGGGAAAAAACAGTGGGAAACTGGGAAAACCAGGCAAAAAACTGGGAAAAATCATTGAAAAACTGGGAAAACCCAGGAAAAAACTGGGAGAGACCAGTGAAAAACTGGGAAAAAACTGGGAGAAAAACTGGGAAAAAGCAGTGAGAAAGTCAGAGAAACCGATGAAAACCTTGGAAAAACTGGGGAAAAAATGGGAAAAAAAAAATTTAAAAATGGGGGAAAAAACGGGGAAAAACTGAGAAAAAATTTGAGCGAAAAACTGGGAGAAACCAGTGAAAAACTGGGAAAAACTCAGAGAAACCCATGGAAAACTGGGAAAAAGCAGTGGAAAACTGGGAGAAACCAGGGGAAAACTGGGAAAAACTGGGAAAAATCGAGGAAAAACTTCAGTGAAAGATTAGGTAAAAACAATGAAAAACTGGGGAAAACCTGCAAAAAACTAGGGGGAAAAAAGGGATAAACTGGGAAAAAAACCAGGAAAAATTTGGAAAAACCAGCAAAAAACTGGGAGAAAACGGCAAAAAATTGGGGAAAACCTGCAAAAAACTAGGGGGAAAAAAGGGATAAACTGGGAAAAAAACCAGGAAAAATTTGGAAAAACCAGCAAAAAACTGGGAGAAAACGGCAAAAAATTGTGGAAAACCGGTGAAAAACTGGGAAAAAAATGACAAAAAAACTGGGAAAAACCGGGACAAACCTGGTTCAAACCCATCCAACGATGGATCCAAGAGCAGCTCATCGTTTCCCTGATTTTTCCCGGGAGCTCAGCGCTCTGGAATGCCAAATCCACACTTACTTGTGCACTTCCAGGAATTGCAGGAGCTGGAGATCCGGGAAGAGGCTGAGCTCCACGATTCCCTGGCAATAGAGGTCGTCCTCGCGCTCGTGCTGGAGCATGTAGAGCATGGAGAGCTCGGGGTAGAAGCAGGGCAGGATCAGCGGCAGGATCAGGCCGGAGCCCTTCTGGATACTGGGATAACGGGAAAAAAAACGGGATGGGACAAGGAAATGCAGTGGGATATTCCCAAACCCAGCCGGCGCCCCACGGAAAAGGCGTTTCTGAGGTGTTGTCGGGGTTTTCCTGTCCCTATTCCCAAATTTCGGGTCACGGTGGGCTGAGAGGATCCGCAAGGGTTTTGGCCTCTGGGAGATTTCCAGAGTCACCGGGAAAAACCGATGGAAAATCGGAGCGCTGGAGACCAATCCCTGGTTTTCCTAGGGACCAATCCCTGTTTTTCCAAGATATTCCAATCCCTATTTATTCCAAGACACCAATCCCTCGTTTTTCCAAGACACCAATCTCTGGTTTTTTCCAAGAGACCAATCCCTGGTTTTTCCAAGAGACCAATCCCTGGTTTTTCCAAGAGACCAATCCCTCTTTCTCCCAAGGGATCAATCCCTCTTTCTCCCAAGATATTCCAATCCCTGTTTTTCCAAGACACCAATCCCTGTTTTTCCAAGATATTCCAATCCCTATTTATTCCAAGACACCAATCCCTGTTTTTTTCCAAGACACCAATCCCTGTTTATTCCAAAGAACCAATCCCTCTTTCTCCCAAGGGACCACTCCCTGATTTTCCCAAGATATTCCAATCCTTGTTTTTCCAAGACACCAATCCCTGTTTATTCCAAGATATTCCTATCCCTATTTATTCTAAGACACCAATCCCTGTTTATTCCAAGATATTCCTATCCCTATTTATTCCAAGACACCAATCCCTGTTTTTCCAAGGAACCAATCCCTGTTTTTCCCAAGATATTCCAATGGAATCCACCTGACCACCAAGCCCAAATCAATCCATGTAAAGCCCTTTCCCGGTTTCCCACCATTCTGCCCTCTCCTGGATTTGTGGGAACGGATGCAGAAAAAATCAGCGGAAAAATCCCAGAGCAAACAGGGAGAGCTGAACCAAAATTCTGCTTCTCATTCCCAGATTCCTAAAGCTGGACTCCCACAGTTATTCCCACTTTTTATTCCAGGAATTCCATGCTTTCCACTTCCTCTTCCACCGTGTTCTGTCCCAGAACGTGACGGGAAGGAGCCGTTTCCGTGCTCCGAGGAAAACTTCAGAAAACTTGGCACTCTGAGCCAAGCCTGGGCACTAAGCCTGGCTCAAACACAAGAGTCTGGGCACTAAGCCTGGCTCAAAGACACAAACACAGAGATCTGGGCACTAGGCCTGGCTTGAACACACAAACGCAAGAGTGTGGGCACTAAGCCTGGCTCAAACATACACACACTAGTCTGGGCACTAAGCCTGGCTCAAACACAAGAGTCTGGGCACTAAGCCTGGCTCAAACACAAGAGTCTGGGCACTAAGCCTGGCTCAAACACAAGAGTCTGGGCACTAAGCCTGGCTCAAACACAAGAGTCTGGGCACTAAGCCTGGCTCAAACACAAGAGTCTGGGCACTAAGCCTGGCTCAAACACAAGAGTCTGGGCACTAAGCCTGGCTCAAACACAAGAGTCTGGGCACTAAGCCTGGCTCAAACACAAGAGTCTGGGCACTAAGCCAGGCTCAAAGACACAATTTCAGGAGACACCTCGTACATCCCAAAAGCTGCACTTGAGCTTCCAGCAGCGCCACCAACCTGGGATCTTCATCCACCGCGGGCCCTCGGCCCTCCCGTGCCAGGGCCAGACGGAGCAATGCCCTGGAAGAGCAGAAAAAACTGGAATTAGTCCCTCCACTGTTTTTTTTCAAGGATAATCTGTTGTTCCCAAAGGAAGAGCTCGGCTGTGCCAGCATCCAGTGGGATATCAGGGAAATACTCTGGAATTCTTGCGGTGTCGTCCCAGCGTTTGAGGGGTTTCTCCTGGAGCAGCAGAAGCACCAGAAATGGCTGAGAATTCCTGAATTTCCATGGATTCTAAAGAGTGGAGTGGTCACAATTCCCTGATTCCCACAATTCCCTAAAAAAGAGTTGGGCTTTGTCTTGATACTCCAGAGAATCGCGGAATGGTTTTGGTTGGATATTGGGAAGGAATTCCTGGCTGGGAGGGTGGGGAGGGGCTGGGATGGAATTCCCAGAGAAGCTGTGGCTGCCCCTGGATCCCTGGGAGGGTCCAAGGCCAGGCTGGATGAGGCTGGGAGCAATCTGGAAAAGGGATTGGAACTGGCTGAGCTTTGAGGTCCCTTCCAACCCAAACCATTCCATGATCCCATTTTTCCTTCCGCCACGGATCTCCAACCTCATGGATTTGTGCTCTGATTGACATCATCACATTGAGGGAGCCACTCTCCCAAGAATTCCTGAGAACTCCGGAGAACTCCTGAGGATTCCGAAAATCTCCCGAGAATACCCAAGAATTCAGGAGAACTCCCGAGAATTCCCGAGAATAAGGAACATGAACCTAAACCCGTGATCCCAAAGCTCCGTTCCGCTCTCACACCCCACGGAAAAGCTCCGTGTCGGGACTTACTGGTAGAATTCCCAAATTTTCTTGGCGTAGTACTTGACCTCCTCCTGGGCCATGCTCAGCAGGTGCCTGTTGGCTCCGATCCCGGAATAAGTCGCCTGGAAAACCACGGTCAGAGCCCTCAGGAGCTTTCCCAAGGGATGCAGGGAAGACTTCAAAGCCTGGAAAATCCAATTTTATGGGTCAGGAATGAAGGGAAACCCCAAAAAGTCCTGAACTTCTCCTAGGAGAAATGGCCTGGAATTATCAGCTGGAATTTGGGATATTTTGGATGCCATAAATCTTTTTCCCTCCCCTTTTCCAGCAGGAATTTGCTGTTTTGATGGGAATTCTGGGATATTCCAGAAAGGGAACAGCTGCTCCAGGGAAAAGTGGGAGAAGGAAAAACAACCTCCAAGAANCTGGGATATTCCAGAAAGGGAACAATGGCTGCTCCAGGGAAAAGCGGGAGAAGAAAAAACAGCTTCCGAGAGAGCTTGGAATTATCAGCTGGAATTCGGGATATTTTGGATGCCTTAAATCCTTTTTCCTCCCCTTTTCCAGCAGGAATTCATTGTTTTGATGGGATTTGTGGGGATATTCCGTGGAAAAACATCAGAGAGAGCCTGAAATTATCAGCTGGAATTTGGGATATTTTGGATGCCACGAATCGTTTCCCTCCCCTTTTTCAGCAGGAATTTCCTGACCTGATGGAATTTGCTGTTTTGATGGCATTTGCTGGGATATTCCAGAGAGCTGCTCCAGGGAAAAGTGGGAGAGGGAAAAACAACTTCGGAGAGAGCCTGGAATTATCAGCTGCAATTTGGGATATTTTGGATGCCTTAAATCCTTTCCCTGCTCTTACCCCACAGGAATTTGCTGTTCTGATGGAATTTGCTGGGATATTCCAGAGAGCTGCTCCAGGGAAAAGTGGGAGAGGGAAAAACAACCTCAGAGGGAGCCTGGAATGTCAGGAATCACTTCCAGGAGTTGGATATTCCCTTATCCAGGCTGGGAACTGGGAATGGAGTTTGATCCTCACTTCCCGGCCTCGGAGCTCTGCTCCAAGTGCCCAAAAATCCGGAAGGAGAAGCCTTTTCTCCACAAATCCTCTGGAAAAGCTCTGGAAGTCACTGGTGGGGTTTATGTTCCCACAGTTTGTCAGGATCGGGTGGAAAAACCTGGAATTTTGTGATTTTAATAAATCATTGGAATCTTCACCTTCTCCAAATAACTCTGGAGCTGCTCCAGCTCCTGGTGCTGCACGAGCTCTTCCAGGATATCTTCAGTTTTCCAGGAGATCTCCTCGGTGCCCCTGGAAAAGTGGGAGGTGAGGAAGGAAAATCGTGCACGGATAAATCCGGACCGGCAGATTCCAAAGGGAAATCGGGATCATTAAAATAAATGGAATTTTTCACGGATGGGGATCAGGCTCAACATTCCATGGAGGTGTAAAATTCCTCCTCCTGTCTCCAGAGTGGGAACAGCTGGAGAATCCTTGGATTCTGTGGGAATGAGGGCCTGCAGTACCTCTGGCAGAACAGATATTCCTGGGATTTCCTCAGCTCCTTGATGCTCTGGATGTGGAATCCCGTGAAAGATTCCTCCGTTTCCTCCTTGCAGCCACAGCAGATGAATTCCAGGAATTGGTCAAAGATCCCTTCCCATCTTTTCTCCACCGGGAATTCCTTGAGGCCCAGCTGGCTGGAAAACAACGTGGGATTAGGATTTTCCATGTCCTTCCTGAATTATTGCGGATTTCCCACTCAAATATGGGAATGTTGTCCAGGATTGGATAGAAAAACAGGGCTGGGAGAGCTGGGAATGTTCTCCTGGACAAGGGAAGGATTCCAGGGGCTCCAGGAGAGCTGGAGAGGAATTTGGGATAAGGGATGGAGGGACAGGACACAGGGAATGGCTTCCCATTGGAAAAGGGGAGATTTAGATGGGATATTGGGAAGGAATTCCTGTCTGGGAGGGTGGGGAGGGGCTGGGATGGAATTCCCAGAGAAGCTGTGGCTGTCCCTGGATCCCTGGAAGTGTCCAAGGCCAGGTTGGAGCAACCTGGGATAGTGGGAAGTATCCTTGCCCATGGAATGGATGGGAATGGGATCAGCTTTAAACTCCATTCCCATCAAAATTCCACCAAATCCAGGATAATCCTAAATGGAAATTCCATAAAAGCACCTCAAGCCTCTCGTCCCGACAAAAAAATTCCTTTGGGAACAAAAAAATTCCAAGTGTGTGGGACATAAATAATCCGGATTTTTGCTTATGGATTGATCCCGAGCTTCCTGCTCAATGTGCTGATGGATATTCCCAAAAATTCCTAATTAGGATTATTTATCTCATTGGAAATCCGGCAGAAAAGCCAGATAAAAAGAGGGGAGCCACCATTCCCAGGAGCTGTTTCTGCCGGGATAACTCTGGAAAAAGGAATTCTTTCTGTCCCACAGATCCTCAGAGGGACTGGGAATATTTTGGAGAGGAAAAAAAGAAGGAATTGGATTGGGATTTGTGAGGGCAACTGGAATTTGGGAGGACTAGCAGCTGCTTTTCCCACTGGGAATCTCCCGTTGGAATTAAAGTGATGAATCCAGGTCCTGTATAATGAGTGGAGCGTCCCATTTTGGGATTTATGGGATGGCCATAAAACATCCGTTTCCTGCTTCCCACATGGAATTCCCTGCTTCCCTATGGAATTAACCCCAGGACAATCCCAGGATGGCCGTAAAACATCCATTCCCTAATTTCCTATGGAATTAATCCCAGGATAGAAGGAAAACATCCATTCCCTGCTTCCTACGTGGAATTCCCTACTTCCCTATGGGATTAACCTCTTGACAATTATAGGGTGGCCATAAAACATCCATTCCCTAATTTCCTGTGGAATTAACTCCATGACAATCCCACATGGAATTAAAACTTCCATTCCCTGCTTCCCTATGGAATTAACCCCAGGACAATCCCAGGATGGCCCTAAAACATCCATTCCCTGCTTCGCTATGGAATTAACCCCAGGACAATCCCAGGATGGCCCTAAAACATCCATTCCCTAATTTCCTATGGAATTTACTCCATGACAATCCCACATGGAATTAAAAGTCCCATTCCCTGCTTCCCTAGGGAATTAATCCCAGGAAAATCCCAGGATGGAATTAAAACGTCCATTTTCTGCTTTCCTATGGAATTATTCCCAGGATCGCAGGAAAGCATCCATTCCCTGTTTCCTACATGGAATTCCCTGCTTCCCTATGGAATTAACCCCACTAAAATCCCGGGATGGCCATAAAACATCCATTCCCTGCTTCGCTATGGAATTAATCCCAGGAAAATCCCAGCACGGCCATAAAACCTCCATTCCCTGCTTCCCTATGGAATTAACCCCACTAAAATCCCGGGATGGCCATAAAACATCTATTCCCTAATTTCCCATGGAATTTACTCCATGCCAATCCCAGGATGCCCCTAAAACATCCATTTCCTCATTTCCTATGGAATTAATTCCATGAGAAACCCAGGATGACCATAAAATATCCATTCCCAGCTTCCCTACGGAATCAACCCCTTGGTTCCTTTTCTCCCTCTCCCATAAATCCTTGGATCAATTCCCAGCCAGACCTTCCCTGATCCTCAGAGGGATCAATCCAGAGCTCCTCTGGGAAGAATCCCAACCCGGAATTCCCGAGGATCCCATTCCTCACGTTTTGGATCTCCTCTCCTCCAGGTTTTCTGTGGAAGTGTTGAGGATCCCGTGGGTCTGCAGCCCTCGGCCGTTCCTGGTGCTGAAGGTTCCCTCCAAAACGAAGCCGTTGGCAAAGGAGAGCTTTCCCTGCGGAGCAGAAATCCGGGATTATCCCGCCGGGAGATCATTAGGGACAGGAGCTGGAATTCTCTTTGCAGCTGAGCCGGCTCTGGAAACGGGGGATGAGAACAAATTCCAGCACGGAGCGGAAAATTCCCAACCACGTCCTCAAAGTGGGAGCCTCTGGAATCAGCACCTCTCACCGTCGGAGGAAAACGGTCGGATTTCGCTCCACAAATCCCCCAGATCTTCTCGGAGTTACTAAATTCTGAATTTATTATTAAATTATTTATTATTAAATTCTCTATT
>VZRV01001522.1:0-28640 GCA_013398115.1 Falcunculus frontatus | reverse complement strand
TGGATGGATGGATGGATGGATGGAGGGATGGAGGGATGGATGGAAGGATGGATGGAGGGATGGATGGGTGGATGGATGGATGGAGGGATGGATGGGTGGATGGATGGATGGATGGATGGAGGGATGGATGGAGGGATGGGTGGAGGGATGGGTGGATGGATGGAGAAAGGAGAGGAATGGAACACACTCAGAGACCTTTGCTCTGCTCAGCTGCTGAACACACAGGAGCAATGATCCATTACAGAACTCCACACTCAGTTCCTGGGAAATCTGAGAAGCAGTTCAGGGCTTGATTCTTTCCTTCCAGCCCGGGCTAAATTATTCCCTGGATTTAAAGAAGACCCTCCCAGCTTAGTCTGTGAGCTCCGAGTTTAATGACAGCACCATCCTTTCTCTCCTGCTATGCAGCATTGCAGAGAGCTGATTAACATCCAGTACTAATCACAGTAGGCTGCAGGAACTGGCTGGAACTGGTATTTTATCTCCTGGAATTGTTCACAAAACAAGCAGATGTGAGACCTTGTGATGTGGGTTGGTGGGAATGGTGGGATTTGGTCAGAGGTTGGACTTGATGATCCTGGAGGTCTTTTCCAACCTAAATGATGCTGTGATTCCATGGAGCCAGGAGCTGGATGGCAGTGCCCACCTGCCACAGCCCCTGTGCTGCTCAGCAGCAGCACGAAAGGCACTGCCCGGGCTGCATTTAAGGATATTCATCTTTTTTCCCCACTTCTCCCTGTGCTCTCCCCTTTGTGCCACCTGTGCAGCCAGTTGGCCAATTGCAGGTGCAGGTGCCTGCAGGAGGGAGGCTGAGGCTGCCTGGACTCCTGCAGCTGCAGGAATCAGAGCTGGAGCAGGGGTGGAGCCCTCGGAGTGCTGCAGGTGTGGGAAGAGCTCTGTGCTTGTTCCTGTGGCAGAGCGGGGGCTGAGCTCTCCCAGCTCAACAAACTGGGGGAGAAAGCTCCAATCCCAGCGCCCTCTGGCTGATAACAGAACCAAAGGATCAGGCAACAGTGGGAACCAGGCCTGGCAGTTTTCCAACAGGATATTCCACACTGGAAAGCCAATCTTTTCACACAAGGAAGAGAGGCCATTCTGCTGGAAACTCGGTGTTTTGGGAGGAGAAATGGAAAATGTCAGTTCTTGAGGCTTGGCGTTCAAAGTCAGCACTGCCCAGAGGGAACATGGAGAAGCAAATGAAGCCTTTCTGATCATCTGGAGTTGTCTCTTGGAGATCATGGAATCACGGAATGGTTTGGGTTGGAAGGGACCTCAAAGCCCATCCAGTGCCACCCCTGCCATGGGCAGGGACACCTCCCACTGTCCCAGGGTGCTCCAAGCCCCATCCAGCCTGGCCTTGGACACTTCCAGGGATCCAGGGGCAGCCTCAGCTGCTCTGGGCACCCTGTGCCAGGAGCCACCCAGAGGTTCCTGTACCCAAATCTTCAGCACTGTCAGCTGTGCCTGTGCCAAGCCCAGTTCACTGCTCTGTCACCTATTTCACACTAAAGCTGGGTAAATATTCTCCCTCCTCAGCTGCTTTCTGTCATGAAATGGAGATGTGATTCAATTTCTGAGTGTCTGCCGTAGAATTTAAAAATGTGTATTTTTCATGTGAACACTGCAAAACTTCCAATTATCCCTGGCTCAATGCCTGGGTCTGTGTCACTTGTCTGCCCAATGTCCCCACACTCTGCCCGGTTGGCTCCTGCCCTGGACTCTGTCCCATCAATAACTGGGGCCAAGGACAATGCCAGGAACCCAAGAGGGAAATGGTCTGAGCAGAAGTGCAGCCTGTGGGTGCTGATTCATCCACTCCCTGTTTCCTACTGTGGATCACAAATCCCCTCAGGATCCAAGGAGCAAGAACAGCTTTGCTTTCAATACACTGAATTTTTCTGGTGAAGAAACAAAACAAACAAACAAAAATCCAAACCAAAACCCCACCTCCTGCCCAAGGTGTGAAGGGAACAGTGAGGTGCAAGTGCGGGAGTCAGGGCTGACTCATCTTGGGCTTACTCACCCCAAAACTCAGCTGCATTTTCAGTGCTGCACAGAGAAATAGAGATGCTAAGCAGACCTTTGAATATGTCACTGTGTCTCCTGTGGAAAGACTTCCATTAACTCTGTCACATCCTGGATCAGTGAACAATAACTCTGATGGATCTGGAGATTGGAGCTCCTGAGCTGCTACCCAAATAAGCAATTACTCACTTAATTAAGATTCAAGTCAGGAAATTAAAAGCAAAACTTAGAAGTGTGTGTGTGTGTGTGTGTGTGTGTGTGTGTGAAGGTTGGAAATTCTGTTTAAAACTGATTTTTGAATTTCAGAAAGGAAACAGGATAAAATAACAGTGAAGTCACAGGTGGAGGTCAGGCTCTGCTCCCAGGGAACAAGGGACAGGATGAGAGGAAACAGCCTCAAGCTGTGCCAGGAGAGGTCTGGGTTGGATTTAGAGAAAATTTCTCCACAGAAATAGTTGTCAGGTGCTGGAAGAGGCTGCCCAGGGCCTCTGACTGAGAATTCCATTATTTTAGCTTTCATTTCTGGCTGCGAGCTGGATCAGCCCCCAAAATACCAACACTGCAGTGGCATTCAGGAAAGTGTTGATTTGGAAACAGCAACCTGAAAATCCCTGTCTGTTTTGAGCAAAACACAAACCTACTTTCAAAGCAATGTCAGCTTTTGACAGATTGAAATTTCAAAATGTTGATTCAGAAACTTCAGTTTGGAGTCTCCTTAAAGGAAATGCCCGTTTTGACAAGATCTGTGTTTCGTCACATAAACTTGTCAGCAGATTCCCATGGGATCTCCTGTTTTCCCTAGGCTGTTCCCGGCTGGGCAGCTCTCCATGGACAGCATTGCTCACAGAACAAGCTCACAAAAGGACTTGGAAAGGCTCTGGCTCCCTGTTTGTCCTGGACAGAGCCAGGATTTGGGATGTAGCAATGGAAAATCCGGATTTGATGGGTTTGCAAGCCATTCAAAGAGCAGGAAATCAAAGGGAAAATGGGATTGGGAGGTAAAAGCAGCAGCTGGAAGTTCCATGTCCTGGCCTTGGTGGGTTTCTGTGGGAGCTGATACTTGGGGAGAGGGGGACTGCTTCTGCTTCAGCTCCCAATTCTGCCCCCAGTCCAGACCATTTCTGGTCTCCTCCATCTGCCTGGGATAGTGGAAGGTTCCCTGCCTGTGGTGGGGGTTGGAAGTGGATGATTTTAAGGTCCCTTCCAACCCAAAGCATTCCAGGACTCTGGGATTGGATGATTTACTGACCCATGGTGAAGTTTTCTGGAGATCTGGATCCTCCCTTGTGGGGCATTTACAGTCTGAGCACCAAAGTTCCAGACTGCTCAGGGACTGAAGTTAGGCTCAATTTAGGGCTAAAAACTGCTTTGGGATTGGGGTTTTCCACAGGATTTCCAGATTAAATCAATCACAGAATCATGGAATGGATTGGGTGGGAAGGGACCCCATTGCCACCCCTGCCATGGGCAGGGACCCCTCCCACTGTCCCAGGCTGCTCCAGCCTGGCCTTGGACACTCCCAGGGATCCAGGGGCAGCCACAGCTGCTCTGGGCACCCTGTGCCAGGGCCTCCCCACCCTCACAGGGAACAATTCCTTCCCAATATCCCATCTAACCCTGCCCTCCTTCAGCTTACGGTCATTCCCCCTTGTCCTGTCCCTCAAGCCCTTTGTCCAAATTCCCTCCCCAGCACCCTTGTAGGCCCCCAAATACACTCACTCACTTCCAAAACTTTTTTCACCCTCATATTTTACTTCCAGTCTTTATTTCCTTTTATTTTTCACAGTTTTCTGCTTTTCTCCCTGCCAATCCACAATAAACCCTGGACATTTTCCTTTTCCCCTCAGTTTCCATCCCCAGCTCCCCAACTCAAGATAATTTTCTGTTCCCACAACCTGAGGTTGTTTTTCTCTTGACCTTCCTCACCCGTGTGTAACGGGAGGAGCAGGAATGTTTCTCTCAGGTGAGACAGCACCACCTGGGATTCTCTCAGCAATCAGCTCGTGCTGATGTTTTACCCAAACCTCCCACTAGATGGTAGGAGGGGATTGGGAAGGGAATTCACTCAAAAATTCAAAGAAAATTCAGTCAAAAAAACCCCGCCAACCCCCAGCCCCTGAAATACTGCAGTAACAACCAAGGATGGCAGAAAGAAGAGGTGGTGCTGGCCAGTGAAGATCAGGAGAGCGACTGGTCCTGTGCCATGGTCACCGAAGGTGGCACAGGGAGGGCGTTGGATGCACTCCAGGAATTCCCAGCTCCAGAGGTTGTCTCAGTGTAAACAGGCAGTTTTCCCTCAGTTTTAACTCTCTTGGAAAATCAAACATCTGCTCTGTAATTCTTCCACAAAGAGAGAATTCGGAGAGCTGGGAATGTTCACCTGGAGAGGAGAAGCTCCAGGGAGACCTCAGAGCCCCTTCCAGGGCCTAAAGGGGCTCTAGGAGAGCTGGAGAGGGACTGAGGACAAGGAATGGAGGGACAGGACAGGGGGTTAATCTCACCGGGGACAGATCCAGAAAAGAAGAAAAGAAAAAATAAGTGATCTGAGAAAAGAGGAAGAGCAAATTCTCCCTCTGACTCGCCATGGAAAAGTGTGGGAGCATCAATCAGCCCCAGCTCCTCTCACTCATTCCTCTTCCCTCAAGAAAGCAGGAGAAAGTGGAAACACGCGAGGTGGGGGCAGGGACAGTTCAAAGCAAAGCAAATGAAGAAAGGAAAAGGAGTGGGATTTAAAAATGAAGTGTTTGATTGTGAAATACTCAAAGAGCAGAGAGAAACCTGAAATGAGAGAATTCAGTTTCTTCCCACTGAACATATTCCCAGCTCTGGCGTCCAGGGCAGGGAGAACTCCTCGTGCCACATCCCCAGCACAGCCACAGCACGTCCCGTATCACACCCAGCGCCACAGCCACAGCACGTCCCGTATCACACCCAGCGCCACATCCCCAGCACGGCCCAGAGCCGCACTGGTACAAATCGTCTGTGAAGTCAGGAATTTGTCACATCCCCGCGGGGCCCCGGGGCCATCTGCTGACGGAGCTGCTCCAAGCCTGCGGCTCCTGCCGTAGCCCTCCCTGGCTGCAGGGCTGGAGCGGCCCCGGCTGTGTTCGCCCCACGAGCAGAGGGTGCGGGTCCCTGCCCAGCTGGAGGAAGGCTGTGGTGGATCCCCTTCCCTGTCCCTGCTGCTCCGCACAGCCCCGGGATGCTGCCGTGCCGGGCTGGGCGCCGCAGGGTGCCAGGAAGGTGCTGTGCCCTTCCCTCCGGGCACGGGGGTTTCAGTGGCACTGACAGAGCTTTTCCTTCCCTCACACCCTCCTCATCCTCCCCGAAAGCCTCCTCTGGAAGAGGGAAAGCACCTGTTCATGGGAAATTCAGGAAATTGCCTGGGGAAGCTGGATTCTGTCATAGAGGGAATGGCTGGAGCTGGGCCAGGGGGATTTGGGATGAAGATCAGGGAAAGGTTCTTCCCCCAGAGGGTGCTGGGCACTGCCCAGGCTCCCCAGGGAATGGGCACGGCCCCGAGGCTGCCAGAGCTCCAGGAGCGTTTGGACAGCGCTGCCAGGGATGCCCAGGGTGGGGTTGTTGGGGTGTCTGTGCAGGGCCGGGGGGGGGGTTGGGAGGATCCTGGGGGTCCTTTCCAGCTCAGGGTATTCTGTGATCCCAGCCTGACGGGTGGTGTTACCAAAAACCCATAAAACAAAACTCCTTCCCACCCATGCAGCATTCAGAAGCAGAAACCCTTTATTCAGCCAAATGCACAAGGGGTTATCTTCTCCAAAATATCCTGACTGCTGAGTACAGAGACAGCTCCTGGTTTATGTTGCATTTTACATACATATCCATAGATTTTCCTGGAATAAACATCCATATGATAATCATTTCCCCAAAATCATTTCCATATTTTCCCTCTCTGCAGGCATTCCACAGTCCTGGGATCTCTTTGTGGTCCCTGGTGATTGGTGACCCCAAAGTCACACCTGGCTCCTTGGCCCAGGGCTGGGCTGGGCTTTGCTTTCCAGTTCTTCTCCTACAGAAAGAGCATTGTGGGTTCCGTGGGCCCGTGGGTTTGAAGAATGAGCATTGTATGAACCCACTGGGGGTAAACAATTCCTCATCTGGCATCAGTGGGGCCGTGAGTCCCTTCCCCTGCAGGGTCAGAGCCCTCCACACGTACAGAATCCAGAACCTTTGGGAATTTTCTCCAGGCAAATGCCCACTCTGCTGGGCAATCGACTCCTCCCTGCCTGAGCCCTCTGTTCCGCGGTAAATAAAGTCAGTGAGTGTTTTATCTCTCACAGAGAGGTCTCACTCCAAAAAACCCCAGTGAAAACCTGCCCTGGTTGTTGCTGCAGGAGAGGAGGCAGCTCTGCTCCCCAGGGCTGCAGCGACAACAATCACCAAAGGTGCTTGGGGGGAAAAAACCCAATAAAGAGAATTTGTTCAGTGCTTCAGAGCAGGCCAGAGCTGCGCAGTGCCAATTCTGCTCTGTCTGGTGGCTTTTCTGTCTGCCTGGGGTTGCCTCCCTTTGATCCTTTGTGGGAGTTATTATGGAACGAGATTCTGGGAGAGAGAGCTGGCGCTGCTTCCCTCGGAACCTGCCCAGGGGGGTCACGGAGCCAGGATTAGACACATTCCCCGCAGGAGCAGGCACGGCTTAAATAAAGGTTTCTCGTGGCCCTTGACATTCCTGTAGCTTTGAGGCACTGATGTCGTTCTCTCACAAAAAAAAGGAAAGGAAAAAGAAGGGAATGAAAAATCCATCTCCACCAGAGACACTCAGTGCCTGTCTCTATGTGAAAATTAATTCCAATTAAGTTGATTTAAATATTAAATAAAATGCCATGGGACCATATTTCCAGGCTTGGATGATTGACATCCAACTCAAGACTATGTCTGGACAATTAATAATGCGTCCACCTGAATTTGGGTTTTGATCCCTAATTCCTTCTCTTCTCTCTCCTTTTTCTCCACAAAATTCAAGGGAAATTGTAACAATTTTTGTTACTTTTGTGCATTTTGTTGTGACATTTCCTCACTGGTGGCAGCAGGACTCACCCTGAGGCTGCTTGGACTCGAAACAGGTAAAACACCTCACAAGAGTCCCCAAACCTGCAAGGCCCAACTAAAACTCAAAGTGCCCTTGATTCCTGGAGAAAAGGAATCAATGGACACATTTCTCAGATTTATTTTCTCCAGATAAAAAGTATTATTTACACCCCACTTTTATGAGACTTCCCTGAGCTTAAAATTCATGGAAAAAGTTTCGATCAGTCCTTCACGGTTACAAGTTACAATTTTATTATCGTTATCAATCTTTTACCACGGAAAGGGTGCTTGGTTTGTCTGTTTTCCACTCTGTATCTTTTAATTCCAGGATTCAGGGGACTCTCCCCTTCCCCACATTTCCAAATGCCAGTGGAGACAACGGGAAATATAAACCCCCCAAAGAGCCAGGAATCAGATTGGAGCCTAAAATATGTTTTTAAAAATCCCCTGAGCCCTGGGGATTTTCCAGAGGTGTCCTGATTGCTGGGCAGGCCGGGACTCTGTGTTTATGTTTGGTTCTTAAACCCAACCACAACAACTCCCAGATATCATTTAGTCTCCATCTCCAGGTACTCACCTCATTTTCCTCTGAATTCTCCGAGTGTGTTTTTGCTCCTCAGGATGGGTAATTGCCCTTTAGAGCCCAGGCACAGCTTTTCCAGCTCTCTCCTCCCGCGATTTGCGATGCCCACGCAGGGAAGGAGCTGCAATCGCTGAGATGCGTTTGTGGCTCCTGCTGGAGCTCAGGCAGGGCCGGCGTGGGGCAGTGCCTGGTGCCACCCCTGCCGGGGCTGAGCTGGAATCCCAGCGTCTGTCACTGTCACCGCTATCAGGAGCAGACACCAAACACAGCACTCGTTAGATGGATAATTCTGCGGAGCAGGGACAGGCAAATAAAGGTGGATCCCAGAGCAGGAGAGCCAACGTTATTCATCATTGCTGACATTAACATCCCTTATCCCCAGGGTGGGAGCCAGCCAGCGAGCCAGCAGCTCTGGGGCCTGCAACAGCACCTGAGGATTAATGGCAACTGGGGGGAAAGAATCATATCTGAGCAGAGAGTGCTGTGCCAGCCTGGAAAATGGTCTGGGAATAAGAGGAGTGGGATCTCTGTGCAAGGGGGTTTGACTGGAGACTGCAGGCCCTGACCTGCCCCACAGCCTGGAGCTCCTGGGAAGGACTGAATCCACAGGCAAGGATCTACACCCTGCTCTTCCCGGGGGTGGCTGTGACCCCTCGGGATGCCCCAGGCATTTGAACCCACTCCAAACAGCTGAGCCCCTTCCCCTGAGCCCCTTCCCCCGAGCATGGCCCAGGCAGGGACACAGGACAGGGAGGGACAGGGGGGCACCGGTGGCCCTGGGAAGGCCCAGAGGGCACGGAGGGGTTGGGATTTATCCCCACGCTGGTGCTGTCTGTCCATGCCAAGGGCTGCATTCCCTGCAGAGCCCTGCAAAGCGAAGCCGAGGAGCCGCGGGAGGCTCAGCCCCAAGCACGGCTGGGTTTGGGGCCTGCGAGGGGCCGGTGCTGCCCAAGGACAGGAGGGGACCTGGGGGTGTTTAAGTCCTGCAGCTGCTGAATTGTCTGAGAATTGTCTGAGAATTGTCTGAGAGCTGTGAACTGTCTGAGAATTGTCTGGTGCCGTGGCTGGGAGGGTTTGTGTGAGTGGAAAAAGGGGAATTTGCCTTTTCTCTGGGCCCTGCAGGGGTTTGTGACAGTCCCGAGGGAGGGCGGCGCTGAATCCAAGGGGAGGTGACGGCGTGGGGGATTCAGCCAGCACTGATTGTCTGGATTTGTTTGAAAGCTGAAGGAAACAGGCACGACTTTGTTCTTCTCCTGGGATCAGGATTGAAATGCGGGAAGCAAATCAGGCTTTGGAGCTGCCTATCTGTTCCAGACGCTGCAGATAATGAGCTCAGAAGGAAACATTGCCAGTTCTGGACCACCACACTGATGAGTGAAGGATCCCACTTGAACCAGCTCTGAGGACACTTCTTGAGTCAATTTTGTCATGAGTGATTTGACATTTTTTCCTAAGTAGATGAATAAATACCTCAAATATGTCACACATTTTAACAGTGATCAACAGAATCAGAGAATATCAGACTGGTTTGGGTTGGGAGGGACCTTAAAGCTCATCCAGTGGCACCCCTGCCACAGGCAGGCACACCTCCCACAGCCCAGGTGAGTTCATCTGTTGTTTAAACCTGGCTGTGCACCCATAGGCCTGCACATTTAAATTAAATGTAAGCAACAGTGAGGGAGGGTCGTTTATCAGCATGAAAACCAGAACTGAAATGTTTCAGTCCAGCAGGCCAAAGCTGCATTTCACAAATGAAGTCAAACAATTCTGCAATGGGATGATGGACCTGCCTGGGCTGTAAACAGCAAAGCTCCCAGCTCCGATGGCAAAGGGGTCTCTTCTCTTCCCAGTCTGTTCTGGAACTTGTGGAACATCTGGAACATGAGCCTGGAGAAGGCTCCAGTGAGACCTCAGAGCCCCTTCCAGTGCCCAAAGGGGCTCCAGGAGAGCTGGAGAGGGACTGGGGACAAGGGATGGAGGGACAGGACAGAGGGAATGGCTTCTCAGTGCCAGAGGGCAGGGATGGATGGGATATTGGGAAGGAATTGTTCCCTAGGAGGGTGGGGAGGGGCTGGGATGGATTCCCCAGAGCAGCTGTCGCTGCCCCTGGATCCCTGGCAGTGTCCAAGGCCAGGTTGGACAGGGCCTGGAGCAGCCTGGGACAGTGGAAGGTGTCCCTGTCCATGGCAGGGGTGGCACCAGATGGACTTTAAGGTCTCTTCCACCCAAAGCATCCTGGGATTCCATAACTGTGTCTCTGTCACTATTTTACCTCTGTCTCCTGTTCCCACTGTGGATCCAATAAAAACCTCAGCCCAAGATCCTGTCACAGTCTGGCATGAACTTTCCCTGGCTTCCCATCTCCCCCAAGGCTCTGAGCAGAACAGCCCCAGGACTTTCTCTCCCAGCCCATTCCTGGGCCAGCCCTGGGGGACAGGAGCTGCTCCCAGCCCTGGGCCCAGGCTCCGGGAGGAGGGGGCATGCTGGGGGCTGGGGCACCTCTCACCATCTCCTGCCAATAAAACTCACAGGGTGTTCAACAGCCTTGTTCTTCCTGTCGGTTCTGCTCTCTTCCTCATCACTCCTGGACCACGGAGAGGCCAAAATATTAACGAGGACATTGATGAATCTGAGGCTGAATTCCTTTAATTCGTTCCTGGCTGAGTTCCCGCTTGCATCCACAACTCCACTCCAGTTAATTCAGAGAATTGATGGCTTCAGCCCTGTCAGGTGCTTTGTAAAATCTCTATTGGTGGCTCATTAATGGGAGATTTTCCCCTTTTGGAATTCTATCAGCTAAGGAGGATTTTTTTAATAGGGAAATATAAATATCTATGAGTAGAAGAAAGAATAGGAGCCCTCAGTGCCTCTCTCCAGCCTCTGTCAGTGGTGGCTCAGCACAGAAACCTCCTACAAGCCCAGGGGGACCGAGGCAGTGTGAAAATGTCTTGCCAGCCCTCGGCACGTGGCTCTGTGTCACTCAGGGCGAGCAGGGGACAATTTTAGAGTCACCTCCACTCCTTCAGAGGTGGATCTGAACAAGCCTTGTTCCTTTAATCTCCCCTTCCTTCTGTGCTCAGGGATTGGGGATTTGGGCTCCCAGCTCTGTCACGGTCACTGTCACTGCCTTTGGCTCTTTATCTGATTTGGATATAACCCCACATCTTCTTTATTTCATCACTTAGCATTCATTTCTTTTTATCTATTCCTTTTTATCTGTCCACTTCTTTCTTTCTGGTCTGGAGCCCCAGGAGCAGCTGAGGGAGCTGGGAAAGGGGCTCAGCCTGGAGAAAAGGAGGCTCAGGAGGGACCTTGTGGCTCTGCACAACTCCCTGACAGGAGGGGGCAGCTGGGGGGGGTCGGGCTCTGCTCCCAGGGAACAGAGGAGAGGGAACAGGGAACAGGAGGAGAGGGAACAGCTTTAGGCTTTGCCAAGGCAGGGTCAGGGTGGATATTGGGAAAATCCTTCCTGGAAAGGGCTGCCAGGCTCTGGCACAGCTGCCCAGCCAGGGCTGGAGTCCCCATCCCTTGAAGTGCTCAAAAGACAAGCAGAGGTGGCACTTCGTGCTGTTGTTTATTGGGGATGGGGAGTTCATTCAAAAGTTGCATTTGATGATCCTGGAGATCTTTTCCAACCTTGCTGATGCTGTGATTCCCCAGGCTGGGTCTGTGGTGTCTCTGATGTCCCGCTCCAGGGCAGGGGTGGCTGTGACCAGGCAGGGCTGGGTCGCTCTGCTCAAACAGCCCCAGCTCCTTTCTCACCAGGCTCTGCTTTCCAAAGGAAACCTCAAAGGAAAAGGAGCCGGGCCCTGGGCCAGCACTGCTGGGATGAGCAGCTGCCTCCTCTCCAAGGGAAGGTGGAGAAACAGGAGAAAGGTCCCCAGGTCCTGTAGCTGAGGACAGGTAGACATTGGCCAGAGTCTCCAGCCAGGAAAAGAAGGTAATCTCACATCCAGGGTCCTTCCTCGTGGCACCACCTAGTCACTGGAAATGTTCAATTTTACTCTTTTTTTAAATTTTTTTTTTAAATAGGAGACATGTCTGTGCTGAGGATTGGGGTTTTGGAATCAAAGGAGAGGAGAAAGGAAACTATAAAAAATGTATGTGGGAAGCAGACTCTGTTTGTGAAGGTTTTCTTTAAACACTTCCAAACAAATATTTCCAGGCACACTGAAAAAGAAGTTGGGAAAAAATAGAACTGCTTGAAAAACAAAAGAGAGAATTTCCTGCATTATTTGAATCTGAAGCAATTGGGAATCTCTGCTCCCACTGAGCAGCTCTGGGGAGGCTCATTTTCATTTTCAGGTGCAAGCTCCCCAGATTCTGTATCCGTGTTTTCCAGCCTCCTCCATGGAAGATCAGGGAATTGATTCCCCCCCCATCTCTGGGCTCTGCTGAGGCACCTCAGTCCTGGGGTCAATTCTGGGCCCTCATGGCAAGAAGGACCTGGAGCATGTCCAGGGAAAGGGAACGGAGCTGGGAAGGGGCTGGAGCCCCAGGAGGGGCAGCTGAGGGAGCTGGGAAAGGGGCTCAACCTGGAGAAAAGGAGGCTCAGGGGGGACCTTGTGGCTCTGCACAACTCCCTGACAGGAGGGGGCAGCTGGGGGGGGGTCGGGCTCTGCTCCCAGGGAACAGGGACAGGAGGAGAGGGAACGGCCTCAGGCTGAGCCAGGGGAGGCTCAGGTTGGATACTGGGAAAATTTCTTCCCTGGCCCAGGTTGCCCGGAGCAGGGCTGGAGTCCCCATCCCTGGAAGTGCTGATAACATTCGTGGATGTGGCCCTTGGGGACGTGGGTTAGTGGTGAACGTGCTGGTGCTGGTTCGTGGTTGAACTTGATGACCTTAAAGGTCTTTTCCAACCTGAACAGTTCCATGGTTCTGTGATTCTTTGCGCAAACTCCCCCGAATTCTGTGTCCGTGTTTTCCAACCTCCTTCATGGTACGATCCCACTTCTCCAAAGGGGAAGTGTTATCCCTGTTATCCTTGGCTCCTGCTGGAGCAGAGGAGCTGCTCACTGCTGTCACCCACCAGTGACTGGGGACTTGTCCTTACTGGGCTGGCACAGACTGAACTAAGCCAGGAATTGGCTCTGGCCTGTCCTGGATAGTCCATTTCCCAGAGGGAATCTGTGAGCCCAGCAATCCCTGCATCATTCCAGGAGACTGGAGCTGCAGGAGTGAGTCATCTCTGGGAAATCTGATGGAGACAAAGGAATCAACAGGAAGGAGAGAAAGACAAAGCCAGATCAGCTCATCCCAGCCTCCCTTCCCTCTGGGGAATGGGCCTTCCCCAGGAGCAGTGGGAAGGAGCTGGGCAAGGCCTGGCTCTCAGCAGAAGTGTCCTTAGAGAGATTTTTCCTTGCTCCTGATGATTGGCTGGGTCACTAAAATGGGAAATTGTGGTTTGATTCCTGTCAAAACAAAAAGTTCCTCCTTGATTTGGCTTTATTTATTTATTTATTTATTTATACCCCTCCTTCCCTGCTCCTTAGAAATTCAGTGGATCACACAGGGATGGGGAGTTTAATGGATGGACAATGGACCAATTTCTTCATTAAGAAGATTGAAACTGAGATCCCTGTGACTGGGAGGGGAAAGGGAGGCAAAATTTCACTTCCTTCAAAATGTGGTAGGAGAAAAAAATCTGGCTCTTCCTCCCAGCTGATTCTGACTCTGGAAATTGATGGGGAAAATCTCTTTGGGATTTAATTGGGGTTTTGTCAGGGCAGAAATCCCAGAGCTGGGGCTGTCCCCAAACCTGCTCAGTCCCAGTAGCCCCTGGCTCTTTGTGGGACAAGGGTGGGTCACACACTGGGACCTGCAAGGAGAGCTTTTCTTTACTTTTATTTAAGCACTTCCAGCTACACAGAAATTCTGTAATTTCCCCTCCCAGTTCCTGAAGAGGCCTCCTGAATTCCATGCTGGACAACTCCAAAGGCAGTAGCAGTTCTGGACTATGACACTGCCAGTTTAATGTTCATTAAGCAGTGGGAGTTCCTATTTGAAATCCACATGCCCACTGCCAGGCCCTGCTGCTCCACCCTGGCTGAAATCCACTCTGAGCAGAACAAGGCCAGAGCATCATTTCAGCTCCACTAAACCCTTAGAAAAACAACTCCCCCAGTCGTGAGCACATCAATTTTATTTTCATGGAGGATAAAAGCCTGACAAATGGGAACAAGGCTCCCATCAGCATCAATCGCCTCCAATGTTAGAGGCTGCTTTGTGCAGCTCTGCTGATGGCCAGCCTGGAAATGGAGTGTGAACGGGACAGAAACAGGAAAGCAAATAAATGCTGAAGGATTAACATAGGGAGAGCACTGATTCCTGATTTCCTGGAATCACAGAGTGGTTTGGGTTTGGAGAGATCTTAAAGCCCATCCAAATCCACCCCCTGCCTTGGGCAGGGACACCTTCAGTTGTCCCAAGGTGCTCAGAGGTGACAGACATGGGTTTGTGGGTGACAGGAGCTCTGAGAGGAGATCGGTCCATGTTTTATTGTAGAGATGGGAAACAGGAAAGCTCCGGGACTTCCCCAAAGTCACGCGGAAATGCAGCAACTTGGATCCACGGCACCATTCCAGTCCTTGGAGAGACGGAACACAAGGAATGGCTTCCCACTGCCCCAGAGGGCAGGGATGGATGGGATATTGGGAAGGAATTCCTGGATGGGAGGGGGGGGAGGCCCTGGCACAGGGTGCCCAGAGCAGCTGTGGCTGCCCCTGGAGCCCTGGCAGTGTCCAAGGCCAGGCTGGACCCTGGAGCTTGGAGCACCCTGGGACAGTGGGAGGTGGCCCTGCCATGGCAGGGGGGGCACTGGACGGGCTTTTAGGTCCCTTCCCACCAATCCATTCTGGGATTCTGATTCCAGGATCTCTCCACTGTCTCTGCTGCCAGGGAGCTCCCCAGGGATTTAGAAGAGCACTCAATTCACTGCTCCCTCTTGTTAGAAAAGGGCAGCAGGGTCAGGGCTGTGAGTGAACACATCTGAACTGACCAGAGTGAGCTGGGGCCTGCAGGACACAACAGAGGACAGAGCTAGAGATGTGGAAATTCCTGGAAACCTTGTGACAGACACAGAGCCCAGTTTGGGGATTTGACAGCTCGGATTTTGTAGTTGAAGCTTCACTGGTGCTGAGGCCATGTGGGAGCTGTCGCTGCTTTCCCAGCTGAATTCCTTGTCCCTGTCCCCAGCCACTGGGAGAAGGAGCCTCCCAGACTGGTCTGGAGTGGGAGCCTCATTCAGGAGCTGAGAATGTTCATCCACGTGGTCAAGCTCTCATTAGTAACAGGAGGAATCAGGGAAATGACCCCTGGCATTACCATGGAGGGTGGGCTGAGCCCTGCCCTGGCTCCAGGGAGCAGCAGCAGGAGCAGGAGCGGGAGCGGGAGCAGGGAGCTGCAGCAGGAGCAGGAGCAGGAGGAGCGGGAGCAGGAGCAGCAGGAGCGGGAGCAGCAGCAGGAGCAGCAGCAGGAGGAGCAGGAGCAGGAGCGGGAGCAGGGAGCTGCAGCGGGAGCAGGAGCAGGAGCAGGAGCAGGAGGAGCGGGAGCAGCAGGAGCCAGGAGCAGGAGCAGGAGCAGGGAGCTGCAGCGGGAGCAGGAGCGGGAGCAGGAGCAGGAGCAGGAGCAGGAGGAGCGGGAGCGGGAGCAGCAGGAGCAGGAGGGGGGGGAGCGGGGGCGGGAGGAGCCGGAGCAGGAGCGGGAGCAGGAGCAGCAGCAGTGGGAGAAGCAGCAGCAGGAGCAGCAGCGGGAGCAGGAGCAGAAGCAGCTCTCCAGAACCAAGGGATTGTTTTCCGAGGGGCTTTGTGCCATGCAGGCTTCCCAGACTGACACACCTGGATTTGTCCCACACTGAGATTTGTGTCTGTGCCCGTGGGAAGAACAAGGAACTGAGGGATCACAGAGCAGCACCTTTTGCCCCTTCACTCCTTCCTTGTCAGATAATGCTCTGATGTTATTTCTATCAGCAGCAGAAACGCACCCTGTGGTTAGAAAGACCAATCCTTAGTCATAAATTTGAATTAGTCCCTTTCTCAGGCTAATTTTAGAATCCAATTATGATCAAGAAAAGATCGTGAAAGAAAAATAACAGGAAAAACTCACTCCAGATCTCTCACCGTGATAGAGCCTGAGCAGCCTGCACCAGCCCTGGCTTAATTGGGAAAAAACCCTGAGTTTATCTTGATTTGTCTTACGTGAGGACTAGGGGATAAGGATGAAGAAACTTCACCTCTTGTTCAAGATCTAACAACTCTGACAAGTACATGGAAAACAGATCAGAGGGAAGATCTTCCTGTGCCCAGATGGAACAGGACGGGAATTAGCAAATGGCACATTACCATATTTCTGATGGCATTCCAGCCTTCCTGAGAAAGGAAAGGTTTGGAGGGATTCATTAATTAATTTTGGAGTTTCTAAGACACCTCCTTCTTGCTTGGAGCTGGAGGCAACGAAGAGCTGCTGCATCTGAACCAGGATCCTGCCAAAGAAAGGACGGAGCCCTTCCCTTTTCGGGGGGCAGCACCTGAGTTTCAGGCTGGTGCTGTGTGTTTGGAGTCCTGTCTGTGGCCTCTGCAGAAAACGTCCCAGGAACTGGGTGGGAAGTGGCTTTCACAGTCCAACCAAGTCCCACATTCCCCCATGGAACAGTTCATGCCCTGCACAAAATGCACAGGCAAAGAGGCCCCTGCTGAGTTGATTTGGGGCACTCACAGGGAAAAGGGCAAAGAGACCTTGAAGCTGCAGCTCTAAATCCCAGGCTGCGGAACAGCTGCAGCCCAGGAGGCTCCAATTCCAAGAGGGTTTTAGCCAAAGAGCTCTCTGGAGCTGAGGGAGACCTGAGGGCCCTGCCTGGGTGCAGAATTAATTGGTCTCTCCCCATCCTGGAGAGCTGTTCCCACCCCTCTCTATAAAGCCCAAAGGATCAGGAGAATTTTGAGATCAGACAAACACACCCCTGACAGGACCAGTCTGGTGTGAGCAAATGGAACGTTTTTATTGCCTGTTCAGGACTCTGCCTGTTTGGAATTTTAACCGATAAACCCACAGAGCGCTTGGGAAATATTCTCCCAGAAAAAGGAGTCTGTGGAAAGCTCAGTTTTGCCATGATGGCTTCTCTAAAAACCCCTGTTTTTAAAGTGTATCAGAAATACTTAAAGAATTCTGAGAGAGAAGGTCCCCCCGAGCCACCTTTTCTCCAGCTGAGTCCCCCCAGCTCCCTCAGATGCTCCTCATCCCACTTGTGCTCCAAAATAATCCATACCTGCTTCCAGAGCCCTCAGTTCTGCAAATATGTATGAGTAGCTGGCTTGGGGCAGTAGAGAAAGATGGACTTGAAGTACAATTGTTGAAACTGAGGCCAGTTTTCCAAACTATTACTTAATAATCCAAGGAATACGTGCAGCATCCTCATGGAGCAGCACGGACAGAACCTCCCAGCACAGGGAATTCAGTTGGGAGTTTGCTCCAAAGGAGATGGAATCATCCCTGAATTAAAGGTTCACATTTCCTCCTCTCAGATTGCAGGTGGAGTTTGGCTCTGGGGGACAAAACCAAATGAAAACCAAACAAAAGTGCTGCTTCCCAGAAATCCGGGCTGCTGGGAAGCAGGATGAGCTGGAGGAGGATCCTGGACCTGAGAGGGCTCAGATGTGGCTTTTGAAGCCACCTCAGGGCACAGAAGATGCTGGTTGCTAAAATCACCTTTAGTTCCACCCAGCTGTACCCGGACCAGGCTTTGCCCAGCTCCTGCCTGTGCCCAATATTTTTATTTTTGCAGTGCTGAACTTTCAGGTCAGTGGAAGAGAAATGAGTTGTTCCCTTGCTGGGTTTGATGTGCCAGAGGATGAACCTTGCCCTGCTCAGCTCAGGGTGTGATGTTCTCATTAACCCTTACCGGGAGCAAAGTCCTGGCACAATTAAATCCCACAGCCCCAAATGCGGGGCTGATTGACCTCCCCAGAGCAAACCAAGGGAGAGGCACCTGGGCTGCCCTGGAGTCTCTCAGGGAGAACTGGAAATGAAAGTGCATCACAATTAGTGCCTTTCACAGGAAAAGGTCATTTGTCTCTTTGGTGAGAAAGGAAAGGAAAAAAGTATTAAAAAATCGACAGAGTTCTCCAAACAAAGGGCAGCTTCTCCACTCCAAAGGGCTTTTTTGCTCAGACGTGGGTGTTACACGAACAGGCAAAGCTTTTCAGAATGTTAACAGGGAAATGGAGCTCTTCAGAATCATCGGTATAAAATATTTCATTTATGCATGGGTAATATTTGAATATTTTGGAGAGACACTTCAGTTTCCCCAATTAATCTGTGAATTCTTCACTTTTCCTTTCTGTTTTGAAGGAGGATTTGTATTTTCCTTTTAATCTTGATACACTGTTTTCCCTAAAATTAAAAAACCCAAACTTAATTTTGAGTGGTGTCTTCCTCATCCTTTTTAATTTTTGAGCGAGGATTGGAAGAAATGTTTTAATCTCTGGTTTCATGGCACAGATTCAGTGCTGGGGTAAGTGGGTACTCCCAGAGCCTGAGTGCAGCACAAGCTCCTGCCAGGACCTTAAAATTCCATAAATGTGTTAAAAATCCAGCAGTCGGAGCTGGAACGGGGCATCCAGCAGGAGTGAACTGGTCCTGCCCATTTTGTATCTTCATTTTACAATTAATTTCTCAATTTCTTTGTGCATTCACCGAATCACTCTAATTACTGCTTGATTGGCTGCCGTGAGTGAAGCATCAACGTCCCTGTGTCACCACAGGCTTGGTGACAGTGCCCAGCTGGAGGAGACAGGCTCCTCCTTGTCCCCATCCCTGACTGCCCTGTCAGATCCACTTTCAGCCATTCGCTCTGGGAATGTGGCAGCACCTCCCACAAAATCAGAGCTGGTATTTCCCCTGTCCTTAGTGAGGTTCCCCCGTGTTCCAGGGCCCTTTCAGTGCAGGCCACCTTGGATAACCCTGCTTTGTGCAAAGCCTCGCTTTTTTAATTCCATGTTTAACTCAAACTTCAGCACTAAACTCCCTGAACACCCCACTCTGGCCTTGGCATGGGGGTGGAGGGGTGGAAACCTCTCCTGTGAGGAGAGGCCCTGGCACAGGTGCCCTGGGAGGCTGCGGGGTCCCAGTCCCCGGCAGTGTCCAAGGCCAAGCTGGACAGGGCTGGGAGCAGCCTGGGACAGTGGGAGGTGTCCCTGCCCATGGCAGGGGTGGCACTGGGTGGGCTTTGAGGGCCCTGTGAACCCAAACTCATTTATTTTCCTTTCAGCGGTGACAGTAACTCACTGGGCCTTCCTCCCAGAGGAAGTTTCTTTGGGACACGGAAAGTAAAACCACCCAGAAATGCAGGATTTGAACAACGTTTGACCCCTGCAGGGCAGGTTTTGGTCAGTGGTGCCTTTTCTGTCTGAGGCAGAGTCCAGCCCTTCCTAAACCTGTTTGGGTGATGGAGGGGAGGAGGGGAGAGACACAAAAAGTGACAAAAAGTCACAAAGGCAGAAGGGCTGAGCCAGCATTGCTCCAGGAGAGCCAAACACCTCCTGCTCAGGGCATTCCCTCAGGAGACCAAAATTCCAGTCTTAAAGCTGCCTTAAGCCCGACTCAGACATCCTGATAACCGTTTTTCCACAGCTGTGGCAAGTTCTGGAGTGTTCCTGCATAGCTGCTCTTAATCTTCCTCCATGCAGATGATGTGGAGCTTCAGGGTTAAACTGCTTGACTTGAGGAGCTGATGTTTAACAAGCTTTTTAATTCTACTGAATTCCGTCTGTGCAATCAAACATTGCTTTGGGGCACTGCAACGTGGAGGATTTAATTATCCTTGTAGGATATGGAGGCATCATCCAAATTATTTCCAACTACAGAGCTGAAATATTTATTAACTTCTGCTTGTTCTGTGTTGCTGGGCTGGTTTTCCATCCTGGCTGGTCCTGGAGTCACTGGAGCTGATTCAGCCTGAAATTTTTAGGATAAAGTTAATGTGTTCTCAGCAGCAAAACAGATGATTTTCATCTGTGTGCTTCCTTCCCTAGGAAGAAAATCAGGTTGGGAAACCCCCAGGATTCCCCCTATGGATATTTTTTATAATTTTACTGCAAATCCTAATCTAAATTAATTTGTTTTCTCAGAGGGGGTCTGGAAGGAGAAGTTTGAGGAATTTTTACAACCAAAACCAGTGAATTTAACAAACACCCCCTTGAGAGTGCTTGGAGGGAAGTGTGAGGGTCCTGAAGAAGGAAGGAAGGAAGGAAGGAAGGAAGGAAGGAAGGAAGGAAGGAAGG
The DNA here is from genome assembly GCA_013398115.1 of Falcunculus frontatus. NCBI lineage: Eukaryota > Metazoa > Chordata > Aves > Passeriformes > Falcunculus > Falcunculus frontatus. Next base: position 8,711 of record VZRV01001522.1, on the reverse strand, counting down.
AAGGAAGGTCTATGGTTTTTCCTAAAAAGACATTTCTGCTGGAGGGGAGATGTTTAAAGGGAAATATTTAACCCAGCCTTAACCAGAAGTTCCCTCCCTAAGTAGACACGGGGGATCCCCTTTGAACAGAGCACTCCAAGAGCCACTCCTGTGACTTCCTTCTGAAGCTGCTCTGCAGATGCCAGGCACGTCACTCCCATCCAAATGATGGGAGAGGAGAGGAGAGTCGTTCCAGCCTTTGGCTGTTGATATGAGAGGCTTTTAGGGGAAGAGTGAGGCCCTCAGCTCCTCCAGTGGGACTCACTCTGTGTGTGTGATCCTGCTGCTCCCTGAGGGCTTTGGCTCCCGTTTGCCTGGAAAAGAGAATCATTCCCACATTTCACTCTGAAAAATCACCAACTGCTTTGGGATGGCTTTGCCTCCTCCTTTAACAGTTGATTTTCCTACTCATTGCTTCAGCCTGGCCCCTCTCCCCCTCTCCAGAATGGGAAGAGAAAAACAAACGTTTGTGTGTTTATTTGGTGCCTGGGTGACTCTCATTCCATGGGGGCCGGGAGCTGTCAGAGCCACCACGGCAAACGAGCAGCGAGTTTCCCTGGAATGGTAATTATAGCCTTTGTTTGTGACAGCGACTGTGCCTGAGCCGGGGTTTGAAGTGTAAATGCGCCGTTAAATCAAAGCTGTGAGGCAGCAGGACAGGGACCGGTGTCCAAATGCTCATTGGGACAGTCCTGCAGTCCTGATGGGCAACGAGCTGGACATGGACCAGCACAGGATCATGGAATGAGTTGGGTTGGAAGGGACCTCAAAGCCCATCCAGTGCCACCCCTGCCATGGGCAGGGACACCTCCCACTGTCCCAGGCTGCTCCAAGCCCCATCCAGCCTGGCCTTGGACACTTCCAGGATCCAGGAGCAGCCACGGCTGCTCTGGGAATTCCAGCCCAGCCCCTCCCCACCCTCCCAGCCAGGAATTCCTTCCCAATATCCCATCCAGCCTTGCCCTCTGGCAGTGGGAAGCCATTCCCTGTGTCCTGTTCCTCCATCCCTTGTCCCCAGTGCCTCTCCAGCTCTCCTGGAGCCCCTTTAGGCCCTGCAAGGGGCTCTGAGCTCTCCCTGGAGTTTCTCCTCTCCAGGTGAACGTTCCCAGCTCTCCCAGCCGGTGTCCAAGGGAAGATTTGGATGTAGCTCTGAAGCTTCATGCTTTTCTCACTGAATGCAGAAATTGCTGGGTTGCCCTGAGAAGCTGCAGTTTTCCCAAGGCCTGGGATGAAATCCATCTCACCAGGGTTACAGCACAGAGGGTGAATGGTCAAACAGTCCCACAAACATCTTCTCCAAATCCTCCCCTATGAGGGGCTCGGGCAGCCCTGCTAGGGTTATCCAGCACAGAGGGAATGCTGTGGATGGAGTGTAAAGAGAGGGAGAAGGTGGTCAGGAAATGCAGGTGTTTGGCTGAAAGGAGATTTATTTCCTCAGTCTGGCTCTGAATTTGCATCTCTGCTGGGAAAGGTCCTGCTTCTGGCAGGAATCTGCACCTGCAGCCAGCTCCTGGCATGGGGGACGCTGTGACCATCAAACTCTCTTCTCTAAAGGCTGCTCCATTATTTCTAAGCCTTTTACTTCAGGTAATTGTTTCAGTCAGATGCTTTTTAAAGCCTTTTTCCAGGAGGAACAAGTCCCGAACCAGAAGCAGTCCCCGGCTACTAACGGTGATTGCTGCAAGGCCCGGAGCGAAGGGGCTGCTGTGGGGCTCAGGGCGCTCCTGCCCCAGCCCACCCCAGCTCAGCCCATTCCTCTGGGCACTGCTGCCATCCCGACTGATCCCTCCCTCAGCTCCATCCGCTCACCCTTCCTGCTGCCAGTCTGGGAGCACAGGGCTCTGTCCCTGTTGTCCCCCTGGGCCCTGATTCCTCTCACAGTCCCTGCCCGTTCTTTTAATTAGTGTTCAGTGTAATTAATATCCAGAGGAACCACTGGGCAAGAAATGATGCTTGTGAGGGGCACTCAGACACTCCAGGAATGCTCAATGAGGGATTGGGAGTTATCCCAGTGTCATCATGGGCTAGTGCAGCTCCAGTGACACCAGAAACTGCACTGGGGCTCCACTGGGAGAGCTCCCATAGGACCTTGGCGCGTTTGGCCCATGCAGAGGTCGGGAGGCTGGCTTGGAACTGAGCCCAGGGTGATTCGGGCACGGATTATCCCTGTCCTGAGCTCACCTGGATCTTGGTGCTGGGTCCACCTCGGGGCTGGGACAGCAGAGCTCGACCACCTTGAGCACAAACCCTGTCCCCAGCGAGGTCAGGGTGGAGCTGTGGGGGTTTGCAGGCCAACACAGCAATTTCATCCTTCCAAAAATGACCCAAAGTGTCTCTGATCAACTGCAAGTGGTGGCTTTTGCCCAAGGAGTGTTTGGAAACGAAACATTTAATCCAAGGTTCGATAAAAACGGAATGACAAAGTGTCAGCAGGGACAGGGGCTGCGTGTGGGGCTGCGGGTGCTTTCCTTCCCTCCCTTGTTAACTGCTGAGGCTGGAAATCCATCACCCATTCCAGGAGCAGGCGTAGGAGACACCTGATAAGGTAGGACAGCAGAGCCATTAACCTGAAGTCACAGATTGCCGTTCTCCTCCTGCTGAAGCTGCTCAGAGCAGGTGACAGGACGCACAGACAGCTCCCAGCTGAGCCTCTGATCCCACAGAGGGGAAACATCACGGCAGAGCACCAGGAAGTGTTCCAGGAGCACCAGGCGTGGAGAACGTCTCTGGCACTCTGCAATCCGTGTGAGGCTCCATCAGGGTGGTCCCTTTGCTGCTCCCAACAGCCCTGTGGGGCTGAGCTGGGCTGGCAGTGCCACACCAGGGCAGGACCGAGGAGCCTGAGCCCCTTTTGGCTGAATGTGCAGATTCCCAATCTGGGAGGTGCTCCAGGCACAGAGCTGGAATGGGAGGGCTGGGAAGTGTCACCCTGAGTGTCACCAGGGAGCTCCCCCCCGAGGGCAGCACTGAGGGCAGGGGATGAGGAGGGAGGTTCCACCCTGGCAGTTCTGTCCCTGTGTCCCAGGTGCCACCTGCCCAGGGCAGGGTGTGCCCTGCAGAGACAGTACATTCCCCGAGGGATCCAGGGCTCCCTCCTACCCCACTCCTCTGGCAGCCCAGTGAGCCTCACCTCCTGCTGGAGCAGGGACTTCAGAAGGTAAAATTGGGCAGGTAAGGAGGAAGCGCTCCTTGCCACCCCTCAGGAGCACACAAAGCCCTCTGTCCCCACAGAAACTGTGCAGGTTTTTCTTCTCCCTTCTCCTTTCCATCTGGCATTTCCACACCAAGGGCACGAGCCAGCCCTCCCCTGGCCCTGGCAGGGCAGATGATCACCTGGCTCCTCGGGAGCTGTCTCCTTGCATCAGCTGAGGCTCTGCCCCTTGGGCAGCACACGAATCCATCCCTGTGCCTGTCTGCACAGAGCATAACAAACATTCCTGTTCCATCAGTGTCAGCATGACTGCATGGGGTGTCCAGGAACCTCATTGCCACTTTAAAGCTCCTCACAGGATTTCTGAGCACTGGATTTTACCCCTGTAGGATTTTGCCATAGCTCCTAATTATTAATAACAGCCTGTAGTGAAGGCTGACAGTTGTCTCCAGAGGGAGGGAATGTTCTGTAGCTTTGGGATCCATCCATGCTCTTATTTAGCAACACGTTTGAGGTGTCTTGATCAGCCCCTTTCAGCCTGGAGTAAAGGAGGGATACCAGAGAATCCCAGAAGGGTTTGGGGTGGAAGGGACCTTAAAGCCCATCCAGTGCCACCCCTGCCATGGGCAGGGACACCTTCCACTATCCCAGGGTGCTCCAAGCCTCGTCCAGCCTGGCCTTGGACACTCCCAGGGATCCAGGGGCAGCCACAGCTGCTCTGGGCACCCTGTGCCAGGGCCTCCCCACCCTCACAGGGAAAGATTTTTTTCCCTTTATCCCATCTAACCCTACTCCCCTCAGGAGGGTTCAGGAGTGTCACCACTTCTTTGTTCTCCTTCCCCACTGGTTTTCCACTGAAGGAATTGAGGCAGTGCCCTAACATGCCTTCAGTGTCCAAGGCCTTTCCCCGTGCCACTGTGACATGTCCTGTTTGCTCTGTCACTCACCTGGGCACAAGGAATCCTTAAAAATAAATCCATCTTTGAAGTCTCTGGTGATGCAAAGGTCGTGGAGGGCTGGGAGGGATCTTGTTCCCCATTGACCTGTGGAGGGAATCTGTTCCTTGGGCTCCTGATGGTCAGGGTGAGAGCAGGAGGTGCTTTTGGAAGGTGTAAGGATCCAACAGGATTTGGAGATGAACTGTGGCAAGCAATGCCCAGGGCTGGAAGGAAACCCTTCTGGGGAGGGTGAGCAAGGTGCTGCTGATCGAAGGTGCTGGATTTAACTCCACTCCTGACTCCCTGTCTTCTCCCTTTCCCCCTGAAGCACATCCAGGCTTCCCCGGCTGTGGGAGCTGAGCCTGTCCTGTCACAGCGAGCCTGTGATGTGACACAGGGGAACAGGAGGTGACAGGGCAGGGACAGTCTGATGGGCTGGAGGCTGAAACAGAGGTGGAGGGAGTTATTTTGGGATGGGATGCCAGGAATTCATGGGGGATGTAAAGCAGAGCTGACAGATGAAAGGGCCAAGCTGCTGCTCCCAGCCTCAGCAGAGGAGCCTGGTGACCTTTACAGCTGCTTTGGCTCGTCCCCAGAGCTGGGTCACAGGCAGCCGGCACCGAAGGGGTCCATGGCCCTGGGGAACTGCTGGTGTTGGGACACGGTGCTGGGGAAATGGGTCCCAGCTGGGGGGGCTGTGGCTGGGACAGCCCAGGAGCAGCTCTGGGCTGCAGCCCCGAGCCCCAGCTGCTGCGAGATGTCCCAGGCAATCACTCAGCTGCTCTCCATGGGGAGAGGCAGGGCTGGCCGGGGAACAGCCCATCCCAGACAGACCCCTGAGACACCTGGGGAGGAGCTGGGGCTGGGCTCCCCCCTGCAGCCTCCACGGTGGGCCTGGGTGGGGACAGGTGACCTGCAGAGAGGAGACCTTGGACCATCAGGGGTCCTGTGTTGGGGGAGGTGACTCCCACTCTGTGTCCCTGCATGTCACCCCAAAAGGGGTGAATAAACTCTTCTGGTTTAATTTATGGTGAAAAACCTTTAACACCTGCACTGTTGTGGCAGAGCTGGCGGGGGAAGGGTCATGGTCAGGCACAAGTAGGACACAGAGATCATGGGGATGGTTGTGGTGGGTTCACTAATAAATAAAGTGGAAATATTCCCAGTGCAGTATCCCAATAACAACTCCATCACCTGTTCCAATGGATTATTGGATCATCCTGCCCATCCTGTAAGATCAGGGGTGTCAGTGAGACCCCCTTGCTGACTCAACTTCCCTGAGAAGAACTTGGTCCACTCAGTCTCAGATCTGGTCTCGGTCTGGGTCTAAAGGATCACAAATGAGCAGCTTTGGGCACGTTTGTGGCCTTTGGCCTTGCAGGATCTGCAATTCCAAAGCAACAAAGCACCTGTGGAGCGGCTTTAGGATTTGATCTCAGTATTAGAGCAGAGCTTGGCATTTCCCACTCAGGTGCCCCACAGTGAGTCACCTCTGTCCCCACTCAGCTGTCCCACAAATGGCATTCCAAAGGTTGGGAGGTGCAGGTGTTCACGGGGGGCCTGGTGTGACTGGGTGATATCCTGTCCTGTCACAGGACAGGACAGGTCACCTCCTCAGGTGATATCCTGTCCTTCCCTCTGCTCTGCAAACGCCCAGCACTGCCCAGCTGTGTCCTGTGCATCCCAAATCCCAGTGGATCCCCAGGCTTGGAGGAAGCAGGGTGTACCCAGAGTGTGGCTGAGCAGCTCTGCAGGACTGGGAATGCTGCTGGCAGGAGGAACCTGAGAGCAGCAGGGAGCTGCCAGCAGGGTTTGAACATTTTCAGATGAACCTTTAGGGTGATGCAAAGTGATGGGGTGAAAAGAGGAGTTTCACCAGAGGCTTCTGTGCATCCCCAGGTCCCAGAGGATTCCATGGCAGGAAACAAGCAGGGTGTGCCCAGAGTGCTGCAGAGGGCAGGGAAAAGGAAAACTGGGGTTTAGGGGCTGCTCTGGCTGTGACCTCTCCTGGTGACCGTGGGTCCAGGAGGACTCTGCTCGTGGACAGCAGGAGGGAAGTTCTGCTTTGCAGTGAACTGGAGTAGTAAGCCCTGGAACAGAGGCCCTTGAGAAGGATTCTGATTAATTCCCAGCCAACAAATCCCATTTCCAACTCCTCAGTGATGTGAGACCTGCAGAACTGGTGCTGCATTGTCAGAACAGAGCCAGGGAAGTGTCACCAGCCCCAGCCCCTCCCTCTCCCTCTGAAGGTGACAAGAACCTTTCAGCACAAGGGTTTCCTCCTCACACTTCATTTCCAATTTAGTTTCCATGCGGGGAAGAACAAGTGGGAAGTGACTTTGCGGCTGCAGCAGCTCCTGCACAGGGGTGGGGAAGGTCCCTGCGCTGGCAGAACGAGCTGGAAACCTCAGCCCAGAGCGTGGGGCTGGAACAAAGGGAGAACATTCCCTGGAGAGCACAGATAGTTATAATATTTATTATAATACCTACAAATACCTTTTTATCCCAGATTTTCTTTTTTCTTGCTTTAAACTTTCTTTGTTTACATTATCCTCGAAAGTTAAATGAGTGGAAAAAAACCAACCTTATATTTTTTTTCTCCAAATTCTCTTTTTTTCCTTGCTTTATGTTTTCTTTTTTTTCCAAAGCTCCATGAATGTAAGCAGTGGATTTCACTGGTTCCATTTTTCAATGAGAGAGCAAAGCAATTGCACTTGATTTAAAGGAAGCAGAAGCTGGGGTAATGATCACAGAAAGAGGCTGGAATCACTCAGTGAATAAAGTAGAACATCTCATCCTGCTTCCACTTCCATCAGATTAGGGGCACTTTGGGAATGACTTCCCAGGGATAACACAAGTGAGAGGAGCCTGGAGTGGAGCGTCCTCATCGTGGCTCTGGCAGAGGTCCTGCCACAATCCTGAGTCTGTGGGGAGACTCTCCAGGACTTCATTCCAGCAAAATCATTCTGCTCACAGGTGAAATACCCTGGAATCGAGTTAACTCCACTCCCCCCTGCAGCCAGCACAAGCAAACAGAATTGTGTCTGATTCCTTGTCTGCAGTCCCTGGGGACAGGCGGAAGGGCTCTGTGGGAGAGATGAGTGCCCTGAGCTGTGTAGGATGGTGGGAACTCTGGATTAGGAACCACGACACCTGGGATTCCCTGGGAGCCCCTCTCTGCTCCTATGCCTGATGAGACAGTTCCTGGGGGGTGGGGAAGGGGTGGCTCAGGAATGTTCTGGCACACCTCAGTTTGCTGGGGTTTTCTTTGCTTTTTGGGGTCTATGTTTTCCTCAATTCCTAACTCCAGCCAGGGATGGGAATGGCCGCTGCCCAGGGGGATCCTGCTCCAATTGTACTGCTCCAGGACAGAAATTCCAGAGGGATTTGGGACAGGCTGAGCTGGGGTTTCTTTACCTTTGTGTTCCCAGGTAATTTGCTCAGATTTAATTTCCTACATGGCTCTGTCTCTCTCCTGAGAAGCTTTGGCCCCATGTCTGTGATCTCTGAGATGAATTCTTGGAACAATTTGGACATTTTTGTTCAGACACAGCAATGCTGGCATTGTTCCAGCCCTTCCAGTGGTCAGACAACAGCTCTGGAGAGCTCAGCCAAGGCATTTCCCAGCTCCTGCCAAATGTGCTCCTCACAAACCTGTTCCTCCCTCCCTCCTGCACCTGGGATGCTGCTGAGGATGGAAGGAAATGTTTTTAACTCTTATGTCTCACTGCAGGTAAATTCACCAGGAGTACAGGGATAATTCCACAGTCTGTGAGGGACAAGGGGTCCAATCCAGTGGCTGCTAGAATTCCTGCTGGTCCCCTCCCTGTGGATGCAAGGACTGGGATCACCTGGGAACTCTGGGCACTAAGCCAGGCTGCCATATGCCTGGGGACAGCTTCTTTGTGCTTGTGCAGTCCTACAAAATCAGCAGCACTTAGAGCTAGTCTGAAGAAAGTTTTGTCCCCCCAAAACCCCTGAAAGTTCACTTTTAAAAACAATTTACCCTGAAGTCCTTATTTCAAACAGACACAATGGTATGGAAAGTTCCAGGAGTCCTAGGCAACACTCAGGCTCTGTGAGGAAGGTGAGACATTAATCACGACTTTAGCCCTTCTGCTTCCCCCAGTCCTGCCCAGCAGAGCTGTGACTCTGGCTTAGGGAGGGCTGGTTCCTAAACCCCAGAGCCCTGGGAATGGTGTGGGAAGTGTGGCAGGGTTTGGCAGCACCATGTGGGATCTCTCCCCACCAAAGGAGGCTCACAGGGAGGCCCAGCAGCCTTGGGTGAGGCTGAGGACCAGCGTGACCTGGAATATTGCAATTTACCTCCTGGAGAGGCCTGATCCAGGGTTTGTCTGCAGGGGGAATGAAAGCGTTTTGTGTTTGGTGACCCCGGCTCCTTAAAGTGTTTGTGAGCTCTGGGGCTGGTTGGGCACTCCAGGGCTCAGGAGGGAGCCAAAGCTCAGGTGTGAGAGCTCAGGTGGGTGAGGGGTGAGCTCAGGGGGGTGAGGGGTGAGCTCAGGTGTGAGAGCTCAGGTGGGTGGGCTCAGCTGTGTTCACAGCCAGGCAGGAGCAGCAGCTCT
>VZRV01001521.1:250206-386649 GCA_013398115.1 Falcunculus frontatus | reverse complement strand
TGTGATCTCCCACTGGTTTGCTTGCAAACCAATACACGATTTCTGCAGTTATTTTTAGACTTTGAGCAGTTCAAAATACATCTTGGCAGAACCACCAAGATGTAACCAGGGCCACGAAGCCCAGCTGAAGACTGCTCACCACTGGAGTACTGCTGAGGGCAGCAATCCTTCTCCACTCTTTTGCACTGGAGAGGCTGCACCTGGAGCACTGTGCCCACTTTGGGGCTCCTCAGTAGAAGAGAGAGGCTGAGGTACTGGATGGAGCACAGCAGTGGGACACAGCCTGGTCAGGGTGGGAGCACAGAGTGTGCAAAGAAAGGCTGGAAGAGCTGGGATTGTTCAGCCTGGAGAAGGGCAGGCTGATGGGAAGGAGCCCTGATTCCTGCCTGATGGGAGTGTATAGGGGAGACAGAGACAGATTGTTTTCCACAGTGACAAGATAAGAGAATGGATACAAGATGCAATGCAAGAAATTCACATCTGTAATTGGAGAAAATAAATGTTCATATAGAATTAAGACAGGTTCAAGTATCACCACTGTAGATACTTGAAGCTTGACTGGTTAAGGTCCAGAGCAAACTGATTTCATTCTGAAATTGGATCCAAGATCTTCAAAGCAGGTCCTGCTCTGAGCAGAGAGACTAGACTGAATAAACTCAAAAATCCCTTCCATTATAAGCTGTTCTGTCTTCCCAGGAAAACTCAGATATCATTCAGATAAGGAGACATTTCCTCACACTTCAAATGGGCAAGCTGAGGCAGCAGTTAAATAGGCTGCCTAAGGTAACAAAGCTATTTAGTGGCATCAGATTTCGGTAAATAGTTGTTTTAAACCTTTCTTATTTGAATTGTGCATTCATATATTCTCTTAGAATCTGTGTTTATCCTAACTTCCCAGGCCAACTCTTTTTTTTTCACAGACAACTGATCCATGAGGTATTAGCAATACTGAATATACAATTGCTTACATACTCTTTAGACTCTTTTTTTAATTTACCCTTGCACATTTTCATTTATTGCAATGTCAGGAAGGCGTGACTGTTTCACTGCATGTGTGAACAAATATACAAAGGTTAACCATTGCCTTTAAGCAGACAAAAGAAAGACCTAAGAGTAGGCATTCATTGATTCCAGATTACATCTAATTTTTTAAAATCATTATTGTTCAAATACATGTGAGGAAAAAAGTAAGCTGATCTTATATACATACATACATATGTATATATAGATACACACACTGGACTGATTTGTCAAAAAAACCACCAGCATATAGGAAATGGAAAGTGTTGGCTTTGGGGAGCTCCTGGGGGAATTTACATTCACTTTCCTCAACCAGGCTGTGTGCTGACACAGAATTCCTGACATATCAGTCAGCTCCTGAGAAACGGGTGCCACAGCCTGCCTTGTAGGTGCTATTTAGTGCCTTCTGCTGCCTTACAAGTCTGTGAAGATCACCTACACCAATTCAGCAAAACGGTGGGTTAGAGCCTTCACGTTTATATTTAAAGGCTTTCTAAAGCCTCTAGTAACAGTAATTGATGGGCATGTTACCTGAATATAAACTAATGATCATGCTCCCGTGAGTCTTGAAGATTTTGCTTTGCCTCATACCTCATGTAGCAGTGCTAAATATTTCCAAATTTAAAGACGCTGAAAGTGTATTTGCAAGTTCTACACTCCCTCAAGTATGGTAAACTGCAGGCCAGGATCTCTCCATAAAAAGTCAGTATCTGTCTCATCCCACTTCTATTCTTAGTCGAAAAATTGTGACTCAAAGCAGAGAGGAAAGAGTCAAACTGTAGTCCATTTCCTATAAAGAAGTTCATGCTAGTTATGACATTAAATTTTTCTTTAGAATACAGGAAAAAACTTCCGCTTGCACATAGCACAGCTGTAAATTCTTGTTTATCTGCCATGCTTTGTGTGTCTGCGTTTCTTGCCTTGTTGTGATTATTGAAAAATGGTTTTTTCTTTATTTTTCGGAGCTCTACAGTGCTGGCATTTATCAAGAGAAGACACACAGCACAGCCTTGCATAAATAATGTCACTGGGCCAAGTACAGCTGAGGTGGTTGCCAGCACAACTCAATTGAAGTCAAAGGAATTGCACCACGGGTGAGTTTGGCCCTTGGCTCTCATGGTCATGGAGGACTTTAACATGACATTTTTCAGTAATGCTTCAGCTGTTTGAGGTAGTCAAGTCTGGGTTTGCTTTTTGGTTGAGTACTGTGTTTTGTTTCAAACAAAAGAGCTGAACTTCTGCTCAATGGGGTGAATGGGGTTTTTGTTAGTGGACTACTTCTGGAGTTTCTGTTCTCACTTAATCTGCTGTGAGTGCTAAATAACTCAATTTCATAAGATGTCATGACAATAGTACCGAGGTCTTGTGAATTCCTGGGAAGATGCACTGTGCTGAATATTTTGTGGGGTTTGCTCTAATTTTATACTTAACATGCTGTATTTTAAGTGACAAGATGTTACCAGCACTCTTTCACTCCAGTTAGAAACCTGCAAACAGCACTGATTTTTAATGGTGCCTGGTTTGGTTTATCTTGCTGGCTGTCCTATGCATCCATTTGTAGTAAGCATCTTCATAAATAAAGAACAAATTAATGAATAACTTCTATTGTGCAAGGATGGAATAAACTGTGCTAAGCATGTAGTAGTAGGCTAAGCATGTAGTAGTAGGACAGGTCAGTAAGTTCATAACAGTATTATAAACACACTAAAAAGCCAGAGGCTTATCAGCGGAAGCCAAAACAGATTTGGATGTTAAATTTGAGGGTGTATGAAAGCATGGGAAACCAATCCAGACTTCAGATTCGTATTGCTAAGCAGTGCTGAATCAGTATATCAGCACTAAACAGAGGTGCCTGTCACTTGAAATTCATTAGAATTCAGGCCTGGGTTTAATCAATTATTGCTAGATCATGATAGCATCACATCTTTTTTAATAGTAGGTTTTTTCTTAGAGTCAGATGTCACGGTCATGTAGTGAAATGGAAATTGTGGCATATGCTTAAATCAAGTGGGCACAGAGATATGTCTTTGGACTTGAAGAAGTGCCCACAAAAAGAAGCTAGTGAGTGAATGAGAAGGATCCCAATGACATTTCAGGGGGGTTTCTTTTTAAATATCAGATTTTATGCCAATATTTTCAAGCTTTGTGCGGGAGTAGAGAAGACAGAACTAAGTTATCGTGATAGTAAAAACAAATTGCAGAAAACGTTGCGTGAAGAGACATTTAAAATGCAATCAAATTAACAAGTTCAAGCTTGTGCAGCTTTGTGTCATATTTTACATTTCATAAAATAATTTTGCCTCCTCATATGGTGGAAAAAAACAATACCTTTGGCAATAACGTGTCATTTAAAATAATAAATCCGTTTACAAGTTTATTACTGTACATCCAAAATCTGTATTTCAATTATTGTAAATCTTAAATATAATATTCTTGCTTGTCAGTAGAAAAATGTTATATATTATCCTGAAGAGGAATATCTACCTCTAAAGTGCATATGTAGCTAGTTCTTGTAGTCTAGCTAATAATTTGGAATCAATAGATAACCCTAGAAGAAATGCATTTAACATTGTAGAAATGTTACATTGGAGAAAGTGAGGTAAAATTTTGAAGAAAAATATTTGTCTCTTTTACAGAAACAACAACAAAAAAATCAGAACAGTATTTTTTAAAAAGCATGCTGTTAAATAAGAAAGACTTGGTTTATTTATTGTTTTATTAGTATAATTTTCTCAAACTTTTGCTATGAATATTCTCAATAGAGATTTTTTGGCGGCAAAAAACCCCACAACAACAAAAAAGGAGATGCAGGTTTTTTGCTTTATGTAAAGAGAAGTAAAAAAGATGTTAAATCAATGTGTCATTCTATGAAAGGATAAGAAAAACATTAAGGATTAGTCCTGGGGAAATCACATCCCCATATCTGTTCATTTCCCTGAACCAAGCTGCCTTCACACTGTGTACTTCCGTGCTAAGAGACGCTCCGAGCAGCAGCCCCAGCGCTGTTCTACCATACAGTCTGTGCATTGTACAGGCTCTGAGGGTCTCACAGCAACATCTGGCTTTATTCAGCTTTCCTGTGAGCCACAGTCTGGAACTACTGTTTGCTCTCACCTGCAGTTTGTTCCACTGGCTGCTGTTAGCCAAACAAATCAGATTGGGGGATAAAAACCAACAGGAGCTGTGACTGTCTCTTCCTTAGAGGCAAGTTTCACTGCAAGCAGTTGGGGAGTAAGGCCTTCTTTCTACTTGGCTCCCAGATCTTCAGCAGTTACGTGCTAGGGGTAGCAGGGACACCTTTTAACCTCCATGGCCGTGGCCTTGACTCTGTCAGGGGTTAAAACCAATGCTAGATAGATGACTAAGCAGAAATGTACTGTGTTCTGCAGTGACAATTCGTAATGAGTTTTACCAAGTTATTTAATTTCTGACTAATATAAATGTTCCACTGGAAAACCAAGCCTGCTGTTATTAATGTACAAATTACAGGAAAAAAATAAACTATGTGAACAGTATATGATATGTCTGTGATGAACTGTAGTAGGTAAGACCTCCAAACAGGAGCAACTAGGTGGTCCTTTCTTTGACTGAAGCCACTGTTGCCAGTCTACTAAGCTAAACACACTTTTCACAGCTTGTTGCTTCTTGAATACATTCAACTGAGTTCACTTTGTGTGCCAAGTACTTGTTCAGAATACACTGAACATAACATCCAGTTTTTCTGCCAAAACTGCCTCTGTCAAGCTTCCCTCCTGCACTGAGCCAGCTACAAAAGCTGTTCCTTGCTAGTGAATTCCAGCACCATCAGTGTTTTCCCTGAATCATTATATTAAGTGCCCTTCTTTCATTGCTTTATAATGTGAATGTTCAGCTACGCGGTTTTCCAGAGGAGACAACAAGGCTATTCCTGCCTTGGCAAACAAGGCTTGGAAAGGATGCACTGGCTAATACTTTGCTTGCCTTCTGTTGCCTCTCTTCTTTAATATACTCAGGTTTGTGTCAAACAATTCATTAAAGCATGTCCTTAAAATCTTTCCAGGGAAGTGGGGAGATTCCTTCTGTTTGTGTTACATGTGTTGCCTTAAAGCAGCTTCCTTTTCAGGCAAGTCTGCATCTGCTTGTCTGTCATCTCCCTGGACAGTCTGGAATTATACTTGCAAATAGAATTGTCAACTTTTGCAGGGATTTGAACATAGTGACATGCATGCTAATTCTCCTGTTGCTTCTCAGCCTCATGATAAATAACATTAATTTCCCTTGAATCGTTCAGAGGAACACTCAGTATAGGGCATAAAGTTGGGTTTGGTTGCTCAGGGTTAAAACAATGAACACTTATATTAATAACTTTCCACAGCGTGGTTACAGCGTGCAACAGGAGACACTTTGGGGGGTTCTAGTATACTTGAGAAAGTGATGCAGCTTTGGATAAGCCCTGTAAAAAAAAGCTTTACACTGGATCAGGACAACAATTATATTAACCCTTTCATTGGAAATATGAGGCAAGTGAATATTCTGGCTGCAAGGAACAATCTGAAATCATGTGCTCATCCCTGCCAAAAGCTGTATTTCTAGGGTCCCTTTGTATTTAGGTGCCTAGCTGCAAAACCGTACCAGCAATGCACTAACCTTTGAGCCACAAGTAGACCCCATCAGTAATTTTTTTTTTTTTTGAAATATTGAATCGTGGCTTACATTCCAAACACATGCAGTTCCCTGACTTCCATAGGCAGCAGAGGTTTGGCTCCACAAAACAGCCTTGCCACCTTAAAGATGGCATCAGCTCCCCTGGATGCAGTGCTATTGTGTGAGGGTGGGTGGCTGCATGCACCTGTATTGGGTCTGGTGATCCCAATGGGGGTGTGATAGTGCCCTTGCACAGGGCCACTGAGCTCTAGGGGCTCTTCTGAAGAAACAAACTCATTCCCAGCTCCACCAGACACTCACATTCCTTCCCTTCTGCTGGCACTAATGCGGGGCTGGTGCTTGGGAGGATAGTTCAAGGAGTTAAAGCAGCAGAAAATTAACCCTACCAAAAAGAAATGAAATAGTCTTCTGTTTTAATAAGTGTTTGAGTCTGCAAGAAGAATAAGTCAGCACATCTCAAGGACAGCTTGCAGTTAAATCTCCTCAGCTGTATTGTAAAAAAGCATTGTTAAGTAATTTGTGATGAAATTATGGGGGTTGTGGCTAGCAGGTTCAAATTTATTGGGTTCCAAGTCTATAATCATCATAAAGAAAACATTAAGAAACACACTACTTGTGTTTCTACAGCCTACTTTGGCTGCTAGTAGTTACCTCATCTGAGTTTTTGAGTCTGGATGAGGCAAGCAGGACAGAATTTGTTTATCAGCAATGTATAGATGCCTGGCCATGATTTAACTGATTGTCATTTTTCTGCATCTTTCTTCTGCTTTCTGAGGATGTTAAATGTCTCCAATTGTTTATCTTAACCTTTGCTCCCCTGTCAGGGAGGCACACTTGAGTTATGACTTTTAGAGCATCTTTTCAGTAATAAGTTTTGGTTGGAAGAGCTCTGAAAACTCTGATGCTTCTGAGCAAGATCACCACATCTTGACACCTTTGTACTTCTGTTGTGGCTTAGGCATGGTTTAATGGTGAAGCTGTAATGAGCCAGATACAAATTGTGGAGGAATGGTACATTCCTAATTACTTTCTAATGTATGAAAGCATTGTCATAGAAGAATATAAGGCTCCAAATTTGTCTGGGTTTCCCCAGCTGCATCAGTTGTACGAATAGGACGGTACCTTGCCAATGGGACTCTTCACAGGTTTTTCAAATGGTGGCTTCATAACCTTGTCAAGGGCTGATTAACTAATAAACAGACACCTTGCTTATGGTGAATCAGGCAAATTTACTGATGAGCAGATTTAGAGAACAGTTCTGCTTCAAGGAACTTCTTTTGTCTTCATGTCTCAAATCAAGAAAAACCTTATCACAAATAAGTCAACATCTCATTTCACTGTACCTAGTTTAGCCTATTCTGTGAAATTATTATCAGAGGCATTAAATTAAATGGAAGAAGGAGAGTATATTGCATGATCTGGCATCCAGGTTTGCATATCCATAATGTGGGAGTCATCTCCTTGCTGGGTGAATGCTGTTGAAGGTTGCAGCCTTCTCTGAGCACCAGAGGTATTAATGACTCTGAAATAGAAGAGAGGTTAATCAGATTTTTTTTTGAAATGCATTTCAAAAGGATTTTTTATCTCACTCAGAAAAAATTCACCTAATTTATTGGAGAACACCAGGAATGAAAACAGTGCAAGAAACTCTGCCGTTTGCCTACCACAACAAATTCAGTGGAGCAACTATCAATGAGTTACAAAGATCTGAAGGCCTTTCCCGCTCTGGGAATACTGTTGGACTGGCTCAGTCTACAACACAATGATGCTGTTGCTGGCTCAGCTCCACTCTCTGCCCCAACCACCATGTACAGAGATTTTGTCTGGGTTGTCTTACATGTGCATTTTGAAACACTGACATGAGTCTCAGCCCCAGACACGTAGGCCTGGTATCACACAAGTGGTAGGCACAGCATACTGGTTTCCTCATCTGTAACTCTGGATTTTACCACGTGGGCTGCAAGAAGCTTGTGTTTTTGCTTTTGGAAGAGGGTTTTTGTCTACCTCAATTTTCTGTTCTTTGGGGTATCAAATGTTAATGGATGCATTTAATGCTTACACACATATCTATAGACACATGTACACAGAGGACACATACAAAAGTTGCTAGCATGTATAAAAGCTTAAACTCTTTTTTTTTTCTTCTTTTTTTTTTTTTCCTTTTTAATATAAACAGTTATTTATGTTGGAAATCATATCACTGTAGTGTTCATTGCCAGAGCACCTGACATGAGTTTTTGGTTGCCCCATATTATTTTCCTTTCTATATTGCATTTCCACCTCTCCCATCAACTGGTTCCAAGAGACTCTGATTGCCACCATCCTCTGCAGTGCAGCTCTCTTTGACAGCAGGTATTATGTGTGTTCATAAGCATTACCAGCTCTGCCTCTGAATTCAAGACTCACTGCTGGCTGTTTAAAATGCATGTACGTTGACACCAATATGTTCATGTTACCATGTCTTGTCTCTCTTATCTGTTTTTTTTCTTCAGGTGTTCCCTTCTGCCCCATGTCGCCCTTTCCCTTCAAGACTAGAGAGGCTCGTGTGTCAAAGAAGAGAGAGCAAATAATGAGTCCTGCTCTGTCACAGAGAAGCAAAGAAGGCCACTGTTCTTGCATGTCTTGTACACTTTTTCTTTGACAAGTTATCAGATTTTCTTGATGTCTTTACTATTTCCTTGAATGGAGATGTCTACTGGCTGCTTATGAGGTTTTGAATGACAGTCTCTGCATCCAAAACAATGGGTGTAAGTATTTACAGTATTTGAATCAATATTTAGCAGATAAGAAGTAACTAGGGCTGGAGAAAGGTGTTCTCTCTTGCACACACATCCACAGTTAATCTCATCTTTTCTGGGATCTAGAAATATGTTTATGCTTAGATCTTCATGTTTCTCACTCCAAAGCACTTATTTTACCAATCTTAAGAAGAGGTAACAGAGTCTGGCCTGCTGTAACTTGATTGTGTAACTTAGCCAGTGGTGACCTTTGAACATAGGAAGTGTTATGGTGAATTTCGCTTTGAAAGGAAGCCACAGGTAGTGGAAAGGAAGAGATTTTGCTGTTTGCTAGAGCAAGAGTAAGCCTGTGACAAAATTAAGCCTTTTATTTCTTCATCTTTTCTCCCTTTCTTTTGTTTCTTTCCCTCACCCCCCACCCCAGTGAATTAGTACATGACAAGAAGCAGTAATCTGAACTGCGAATTTCACATCAGTTATTGAATGTAGGCCAGTATTGGTGTCATGATTTGTGTCTTGCTTGAGTCAAAGTTCTGCTGGCTGAAAACAGCTTTTCCTTAACCATGTTAGCTCTGTCATCTCCCAGCAGCAACAACAAATGGCAGCAAAAAAGAAACTTCAGAGTGCTTTTTCACCCGCTGATTCCCAGTTCCAGGCAGTTAGGTATTGTGAACGTGACTGAAAGCAGAACATTTTTTCATGGTTTTTAGTCTTTCAGCCCCTGGCTAATAAGCCTTCTTCATTGTCAAAGCGGAGGGAACTAATAAGCCTGTTGTACATTGAGCCTCTTATTTCTAACCCAAGAAGGTAGTTTTTCAGCTTGGTTATACCAGTGCTTTAGGATGGAACAGAAAAGGGTCAACCAGGTCATTGTCATCTTGGGGCAAAGCTAGTGTTTGCAGAAAGCTCAGATAATTCGATCACTGTGGTGCTGGAAGAGCATTATTTTCCCAGGGCACACAGAAATCAGCTGCTATGTGGTCAGTTTGACCTAATAACTCTGCTGGGATTTCAGAAAATTTTAAGAATTATGCTTATTCAGTATTTAAATTGTGGGAGTTTCGGTATTGTATGGAGGAAAGAGATTTTGGTTTTAAGAAAATTGAACAGCGGCTAAACTGAAATATATTATTCAATTTTTTTTTTTTTGAGCATGGGATTTTTAAAGAGTAAACAAGTAAATTTTAAATGGACAAAGAGCACCCTCCTGAAGCAGTGACAGCTGCCCTAAAAAACAGGTGCTAGAGCCAGAGGAGAGTGAAAACTCTCTTGTGCTCACAAGGGAAAGGATTTACCAGTGACATAGATTATAGCATGGGCAGGTTATCCTTCTAATTAAAACCCTCTTTTTTTCCAGGAAATGAGGGCAAATGTGGAAAAAAAGGAAATAAACCTATTGTGTCTGAGATAGCTTCCCAGGATCAAATGTCCCTCTGCATGAAACTTTGCATGCATTTATGAAATAGTATTTTTCTTTGACAGGGCACAAATGAACTCAGCAGCTCAGTTATTACTATGCCAGAGCTTCATAACATTCTTTATGTGCTTCTCAATATGATTGTGTATTTGCTGTCTCTATACATACCTCTCTATGTGGAAGGTCAAAACATTATTCTTCTGCTATTGTGGCCAGTATCAGCTGGAATTTTGTCATTTCTTTGAGGAAGAGAGGTCAAATTCATATTTGTTACTGAGAAATGCTTCTTCACATAATGTGAGACCCTGTGCATCACTCAGTGCTCCCATGAAGGAAGAAGCATCCCCAAAATCACGCACAGTCAAAGGCAATTGAAAGAAACTCACTTTGTAAGGTTATGGTCTTTTCTACATCCCACAGTGGATCTTGATGTCTTTTCTGCTCTGAAATCATGTTACTGGAGGACACACATGAGACAGCAGGATAAATTGGAAGAAATGCACCATTTAGATCTGAAAAGAACCTTCAGCTACAACGGGGTCAACACCTCAGAATACAAGAAGAAATATATTTATAACAACACTCAATAGAATTTATCGTTTCTTTGCAATTCAAACCAGAACAAGCCCAAAAGTAAGGGGTGGAAGGGAAAGTAGAGTAAAAAAAGTGAGAGGAAAAGAAACAGCAGGAAAGCTACAGAGGACACAAGTTGAAACAGTGTTGCACAGAAAAAACAAATTTGCTTCTCTGCCACAGATACAGCAGGAAGCCTAACAAAAAACCCCACAAAAGCTTAAATGAACATGGCTGCAGTACAGGGACTGTGCATGATAAAGTGTGATGGGACAAGCAGAGAAGATACAATGACTCGAAAGATTACTGCCTATTCTTAAACTTTCTAGTATTTTTCTTGTTCATATGGTATTGTGAGAATTTTGCTCTGAAAAAGTTTATTTTTCCCATTATTTATCTGTTTCAGCTTGAGAGAGTTTTGTTTTACCAATTGTAAGAGATGTTTGTAGTGGTGATCTTTTAGTACAAGCCCAATTTTGTTATAGTGGTAATGGCATTAAGAGCACCCCCAGCTTTTGGGGGTGTCATGTGGCTCTTTCCAAGGAACAGAGCAGTGGAGGCTGAAGGAGGTTACTTACAGAATCATGCAATACAGGGGTGTGGCAGAAATAGCCCCATGTTCTTCCCTTTCTGCAGGTCTACCAGAGCCAGGCAGGCCAGCTGGAGGGATTCTTTCACCTCTTGTATGCCTTATTTTATCCATCAGCTAAATACTTCCCTTAAAGCTAATTTTTTTTTTAATCCTCAGGTAGTAAATGTAACATATTCACATGCTAAACATAATTGAAGGCCATAGTCGGCACCACTGTAAAACCCACAGAACTTGATGAGCCTTTTTTTCCAAATGCATAGCCATTCCTACTGGATTCACCCCAGCAGGGGGCTCTTAGAGTAGTGTTTTCCAGAAATCCATCCAACTGGTTGGTAACTGCCTGGGGTGCTGAGTGCTCCCTGCAGCCGCTTAATACTGATGTTAGGGGCAAGATGCTTAAAAATGCATGGCAGATGGCTCACAGCAAAGATGTGAGAGGATTTATCCTCCAGGAGACAACAGCTTATTCCTGTTCTTTTGCTGATGTCTTTTGTCATATTGAGCAAGACAGCAAAAGCTAGGGCAGAATGAAATATGATGTCTTTCCCATGAACATTTCAAAACACACTTGAAAAGGTTTTTGTTTTGAAAATGAATTATTCAGTTTTGCAATGTAAGATGGAGGTGTTTTATTCATTTGGATTGAAAATGGGAAGCATTAATTTTATTCTTTTACTCTTCAAGACTGCCTTTTGAGTTACTTGAAAAAATTAACTGGGGAGTAGCTGTAGTCTGCCTAGAACCTACTGAATTGAAATGTGCATATATGTATATATGATGTGTGTAAATACATATGTATACATTTATACAAATATATATAATATATGTAAATATACATATAAAAAATATAGGAGTATGAACACATGTAGATATAAGAATTTGCTTGGAAAAAAAAAGGGAATTACCCCAAGTTCAGCTTCTCTCTTCTGAGAGATTCTGAAGTGTTAGAGAAGGCCTGGATTTACCAGGTGTGATAACCTTGCCTTGCCGTATATAAAGGTTGCCTGTGTATCAGTGTCTCCTGTGACCTTTCATTAAGAATGTTACAAGATTTCAGATGGGAAGAAAAGATGTGAGAAGTCAAGTGGATAAATTGGAGAGGGCTCCTGTACACTGTGTCATATTATTACTCTCTCACCCAAATATCAAGACAGTAACTATTAAAGCAGAACTGTGCACAGCCTTTCTGGTGGCATGATTCCAGTTCAGCTTAAATTTTCGGCTGAGATTAATAAGTTTTCTTTCTAAGGTCTCTGGTGACAAAGGACAATTGTCATCCATGGAGGCTGAACTTTTCACCTCACCTTAAAAGCTGTCAATGCTTTAATAGATCATACCTTAAAGTCCCTTCTTTCTGCAGACCTAGTGTAGAGATCCAGAGTGCAAATAACTTCTCTGCTGTTTGCAACATTTTGTGGATTTTTATTAAGATTAAGAAAACAGATGCTGTCTCTGCAGTATGGCTTTCCATGCAAATGCCTGAGTGGTCCCTTCCTGCTTTTTCCTGAAGCAGCACTCCCATGCCATGAGTGCAGCCACTACTCTTTCACATGCGTGTGGCTAAGGCACTCTATGATAGAGGCATCAGACTCCACTTTTTCCAGGTACCAAATCTGAGCCGCTTAGAAAGTGAGTTCTCAGAGTGCCTTACTGTAGGTAAGGCTCAGAGACGATTCATGTCAGCATGACTTTGTCAGCTGGTCTTTGAAGTTCTCATCAGTTTTAAATATCAAACCTAAGGTATCCAGACGAGGGATCACTTCAAATTTAGTAAGTGTCAATGAGAACTGTGCTTTAGGCAAATAATGTGTCATTAAACTCATGTTAGCAGAGCCAGGGTATTGCAATATAACAGGGTAAGCCACAATGCTGGTCCTTCTGTTGCTTTGGAGTGCACCCAAGCCAAAGCGTCATTCAGGGAAAACTTCTTCTGCTCCTGATGTAACACTGTGTGGAGCCATCTGAGACCGAGTCACCCATTTGTTGACATCTGCATCTTCCTGTTTCAGTTACAGGCTGAACAAAGTTTAGCTATCTAGGCGATTCCACACAGAATTACAAAAGGCAAATGTCAATTTAGAATGACTCCTTCAGCTGTGATATATGATCTCACAGTGAAATAGAAAGTCTGAGTGTGGCTTAAACAAGAAGACAAATCCATTGAGTTTAGAGCTGAAAGGTGTAAAACAAGTAAATTCACCTGGAATTAACACAGTTCTTTTATATTAAAATACACATGATCAAACAAATGGAAATTTTGCCACTCAGAAAAATTGGGAAACTGATGTCTGTGAGAAACAACAAAACCCCAGCTGCCTAGTGTTTTAGCACAAATGGCATATGAATAAGAACATCAAAAAGAACTGTATCCTTTGCACTTCAAATACACAGTAAGCATTATAAGAGTAAATGCGTTCAGGTTGCAACTGGATTAGGGAAATGTGAAAAAAGCATGTATTTCTCATATTTATTTTTTAATTTTTTTGCTTGTGGTCTCAGGTTGCTTCACTTCCCTTTGATATAGTCTCAGTGAAATTCAGTTGTTCTCAGGTCAAGAACAGGACTCTCCAAATTTAAGGGAGGACCTTGTGTTTACTGGCATCTTTAGCATGAGCTCAGTAGGAACGAACTCCCTAGGCAGAATATTTGCCACTGGGTGATTTCATTGGGAATGGATTGTGCACTTATAGCGAACAACTACTTAGAACCCTGAAGATAATGCGCAGGGGTCTCTGAGAGCCAGCTGGCAAACCAGGGTAGTGTTTGGATCTCTGCCTAGAGCCAAGCAGAGCTCTGTATGCCCAAAGCATCTGCAGTGGTGGGAAAGATGGGTGTCTGCAGGTGTGTGGCACCAGCCTGTGCCAGAGGCTGATGTCCCACCATCAGGGTCTGTGAACAGAGCTTGGCATGTCAGTGTCAAAGGCCTGGTGGGAGAGGAGGAGCAGGATGTGGCACTTGGGTGGCTGAGGAATGCTCTGGGGTTTTTTTAGTCCACTTTTGGTGATAGAGTGGTAAAAAGCAGCATGAGGTAGGGAACAGTAACACCTTAAAACAGCAGAGCTCTTGTGGAGAGGAGCCAGTGAAGATCTCGTGGTTTGGCCCATCAGCATCAGGAGAGTGAAAGAGGGAGGAGTACAGGAAAAACGATTTGGCCCAAGCCTTTTGTGGCTATGTATAAATGTGAAAAAATGTGGTTTTGAAAAGAATGGAAGGGTTGGGGGTTTTTTTAAAATATATTGTTAATACTTAAACTATTTTCTATTTTGGGCTAGCCAGATTATTAAACTTCAGTTTTCTAATTCTGAAGTCAAGGTCCCTAACTGACTATGAAAGTGTACCCCAAAAGCAGACTGCAAAGTTCAGTCTGCACATAGAAGGCAATAGTTTCAGATGCCAGATTTACGTTCCCTTAGCATTTGGGAGTATTAGAACTTGCAATAATATAAAGAGTTATCAATGGATCAAATTAGTCTGTACTCAGTTCTGATACTGCCCAAGTCTGGAAGCCTGGATATACAACGTGTATGATATCTCTTCATCAGAATCTAGTGTGAGGAGTTTTGAGTGCTGCACCTGAATGATCCCAAAGACTCAGAGGAATCTAAAGTGTTTGTCAGTTCCTAATTTGGCAGAAACAGGAAAACAGAGAAGAGGTTGGTAGTTTTAGAATAGTGGCCACATAAACAGCTTAATAATTCTCAGCCTCACAGGAAATGCCTTATCACTTCTACACAAATTAGAAGTTAACAATTCCTAAAATTAAGTCTCTTTTTATTTCTTTGTAATTTGCTTTTGATTTCTACCTCACTAGTAAGGAGAGCTACAAAACTTTCCTTAGCTACTTCTTCCCCAGCAGAGCGTGAACTGCTTTTCGGGATCTGAAGGAAAATATTCTGGTTTTAGCTAGCAAAGCCTCCCTTCACTGGCGTGTTGCCTGGGACACCAGTCTGTCTTAAGACTTTTGGGAAGTGAAGCAATTAAGGGACATTATAATAAAGAGGGGGAAAAAAAGCAAAAACTGAACTGTCTTTTAACTCCATGCCCCATTAAATTTCTGGCAATTATATGTTCAAGGCCATTGTCCCCTTGTTCCCATTTTTCTCCCCATGCACAGCCACTTGTGGCTGTACGCTGCGAAGTGCTGTACTCCACAGCCAGTATCATTTTCACAGACTGTCATGGTCTGTGGTTCTTCTGACTGCCCAGAATTGCTTTCGAAAGTGAAAAATACTCTGTTGCAATGAAAATTAATGATATTCTGAAAAGCAAGTCTGACCTGTCTGAGTTGAAATGAAATAGTAGGAAGGCCAGGACAAAAGGAGTGAAAAGATGAGATCTAAAGATGAACTTATTACTGTGCCCAGGGGTCCATGGACCCAGTGGAGCTGTGGGTCAATGCAGGATGGCTCACTTTTGGCTAGTTAGAAATCATGTAAAAAAACTCATTTAAAAGCAACGCCTTCTGTAAGCCTGGAGACTGTGGGCTATGCTGGGGACAGGGGAATCCAGAGACTGAGAAGGGTTTTGGACACCTAGTTGAGAGGAAATGAGAGATATTTTAAATTAAGCATTGAGCAGGCCCGAAATATAATTATTTTTCAAATTTTTTCTTAGTTTTAATGGATATTTCTGAAAGAAAATAGCAAGAGGATAAATGGATGAGAGAAATAACTGGACATATTGGCTAGCAGAGGAAGGAGGAGCAGAGCATGAAGGGCAGCCAGTCGTGGGTAAGGGAGAGAGTAGAAGCAAGGGATAGGGACTGAGTGGAAGGGGCAGGGAGCAGCTTTCCTGCGGGGCTAGCAGCACCTGGACCTGCATTAGCAAATCGTGCTGCTTAGCAAATGCTGCCAGCTCTGCCAGAGAGCAGAGCATTACAGTGCCATTCTGTCACTGGGGGAGTAGACAGGGCAACCTCCTCCTGCCTCAGTACTTGCTTCACCAGAAAAACAAAGGTCTTTTTTTCTGACTGAAAAAAATTTTCATGATTACATACTGCAACTTGATCATATGCCTTGCTTGAGAATTTCTACTTTTCATAAAATCCCAGTTCTTGATTGATGCCTCCATGCAATAAAAATGAGCTGGTGAAGCAGCAGAAAGGTCAGTGTAATATTCATCCGTTTCTAGATGAGGCTGGGGCAGGTGTTTCATAGTGAACTTTTTCCTATCAAACGCAGTCCTTGAAACTGCAGTTAATTCTTGACAGAATATCTTCACTCATGTCTTAAAAAATAGTTGGAAAGTTCAAGTTTATATTGCAAGCTGGCAAGAGTGGCTTTGCACTATCACACTTACTTGCACTAAGAAATTTAACAGGTTACAGTTGAAATATCTCACTGAGCCTTCATCAAAAGCTTCTGGAGACTTCCTGCTGTGACTCTTGCTGAGCAGGTAAGGATCTAAGATGGTGTCCTTTCTTAGTTTGAACTGTTTTTAGATTTCTTCTGAATATTGTATTTGTCCTCCTGGGTAAACTGAGGCATAAGTCTGGGAAAGCCTTTTATACAAAAGGTCATTTTCTCCCTGTTAGAAAAGATTACTGGAGAGTATGTCATGTTCTCCCAGCAGGTACTGTCAAAGGCTGATGTCTGCCTCTTCACGGGAGGCACAAAACAGCGTTAGATCACAGCTGCCTGAAAGCTTAGGCTAAGGAAAGGGAAAATAATCACAAAGTACCTTTTTAAATACTGCAATGGCACTTGCTGGAAAGCAAAAACAACCCCATCCTGCAGAGCTGACATTTGAGGGGGATGTTTTGTTATTGGTTCCCAGTGGGTTTTATGGCAAGAAAATATTTTCCTCCGCCCCGTGTTTTCTACCTACCTGTAAATTGTCAAGGTACCTGCACCCTGCCTGCCTTCTTCTGAGCCTTCTTCTGCTGAGACTTCACATTTTCACAAACATTTGGGTATCGAGCTTGAGGGATCTTTTAAAGTGGCCTGCAATTTAGGATGCTCCTGGAAAGGCAGACCTTTTCAATTTGGCAAGACTTACTTGACTGCAGCATGCCAATATCACCTGGAATTAATTTTCTCCTCCCACCTCCACCACCTTGTTTTAAACTCTGCCATCCAAAGGTCTCTCACCCTTTTCCCTTGAGTCTCCATATTTCAATTTGCAGTAGTGCCATGTAAGCAGTGTATTGGCCTGGTAAAAATTTCTTCCCTGTATTTGGAGGTATAACAGCTTGCCTTGGGAGGGCCCACTTATTTACTTGCCCAAAACAGAGTAATGAATCTGAAGCACTCTGCACTGCAAATGATGCTTCACTTCAAAAGTTAAAGTGACCTGAGAACAAAAGTTACATTGGAAAGAAAGGCACAGGCAGGTAACATCCTGAGTCATCAATCTGTGCTGCTGTTGCCTCCACTTCCCTGGGGTACTTTCTACACATCGTTAGTGCAATACCTGCCTGCTCTGCAAATGCAACAACTGCAATCTTGTTAAACACAGAGAATGTGTGGGGCTAAGACCTTGTTTTCCTGCTGACTCACAACATGTGCAGGTACTGAGTCCACGTCCATTCGTTTGCTGGCACTGGGTGGGTTTGGACATGTGACCACCTTCTGAGACACACCTCCGTGGTCCTTGAAAGGCCAGAGACAGGGGCTGCACAGCAAAGAGCAAGGTGAGTTTAATTAGCTGGTGCATCACCACTCTGATGCCAATGCCTGTACATGTAGAGTTGGTTTTCTGATTTCAGTAGTTGAAAATATATTTTTTGCTGTTTTCATTTATGTTTTAATGTTTCATTTATGTTTACATTTTTTATTTATTTTATTTTGCACTGGGAAATACTGCAACACTTATAGGACTGCATGGCTGATAAATATCATAAAAATTAGGTGAAAAATATTGACTTCTTCTGTGGCTTTTTTTTTTTTTTATTAGTAATGCTAGCTGAAGTGCAGTCATTTAGATATGCATATATATATATAGATTGAGTATGAACCAGGTGTGGAAAAGAACTTTGGAAAAGACTTGACATTTCTGCAGTTTTATAGCAATGTCAAAGCTTTTGACTTTTGTGGGAGCAGAGTTTGGCTGCTGTTAGGTGCTTTCTTTTTTTTTAATCCCTTAAAAGAGAATGGAACCAATTTCATGCTGACTGTTCTCAAATGCATCAAAATAGCTACTATTTAAGGCCTTTTCACTCCTTGACCTCCTTGCTGAGAGCACCAATGCCTGCCTGTCTATTTGGAACTACTTTGAATTCACCAATGTATCAAGGGAGGCTTGAGAAAAATCTTCATTATTTCAGAGAACCTTACACTTAATAAGTGTCTGGCTGTACAGAAAAACAAGTCTCTTATTTCTGAAGAGCTCACAGCCTAAGCAGAAATGGCAACAAGTGGAGCTGACAAAGTAAAATGCCAAAGCTAAGTGATAAAGGAGGGAAGTGGGATCGCAGTGATTTACTAAGACAATTGGTGAAAATGTGTGTCTGTCAAATTAGTGTTTATATTTTATGGAAAAACCCTATAGCTGCACACACAATTGATGTCCTTTGTGGACTGATTTTCTGATGATTAATGGAGAAAAAGTCACAGCAGCAAGGAACAGCTGAGGAGGGAGGCATAAGGAAGGGTAAATGCACAAGTGTTTGCAGGACAGGTAAGTTAAGCACCGTCAGCAGAGGGGAGGAAAACCAGGAGACAGTGCACAGAAGTGAGAAAAGGGTCAGTCATAGAGAACTCCAAGGTGAAGAGACTGGCAGTGCAAAACCTGGGACACTGAAAATGGCCAGACTGGTTGGGACCAAGTTACCTTCTTTATATAACCTTCACTGTAGATATTTCTACTAGGACACTTTTTGTCACCTGGTTTTATGGTTCTCCAAAGTGGCTGTCACTGTCACCAGACAGATAATAAAGAAAATGTCCCTGGGGAACCTCTGCATGTGAGTAGGGCATTTACTGCCAAAGAAAATTTCTAAATTTCCTTTTCTGGTGTCTAAGTATTGGTGTGACCCAATGGTGTCTGACTGCCCTCGTGACAGTGTCACCGATATCACTTTTACTAAGGATCACAAGGGGCCATGGCTGAGGAGTCTACACTGGGTAAGCTCATGACAACCACAAAATTAATTCCCCTAGTCTCAGAAAAGCACAAATTAGAAAATGTGGTGCGTGGCTCATGGTTTCCAGCCCTTGCCTGAATACTAGAAGTTAGTAATTTATAGATCTGTGATTAGTTTCAGATTTTCTTTCTCTTTGTTTTGCCGGCACAATCTTTTCTGCTGGAGTACATGCATGCTTCATCCTTTAACTTGTATGGTCCCAGGACACTTTCAGTAAGCAAAAAAGTTCTTGTTACCATTACACAGATGGGAAATGAATGTACAGAAAACCCTCAGCAATTTGCCCAGATTCACAAAGGAAACCTGTGACCAAATATTGCATTGACAACAGATCAAGGTAAGTGCAGTGACCAGATGTGGAAGGCTGTTTAATGTGAAGAGGTTTATGTCAAGTATGTTCTTGCAAGCTGCTCTGTTGATTGCTACTGCACTCAGCACAGGTGCCTGTAAAGCAGAATTATTGGAATTGGGTAGGCCAGAACAGTAGAAACATTTATTTTGCACATTCAGATTAGTTTAGGCATGGATTATCTTAGGTTGTTCTTGGGTTTTCAGTACATAACACTATGCTGATAGACATGAGAAAAGAGAATTTTTTGGTGTTTTTATGCATTACAGCAGAGTCCTTTATACACTTATTTGCCTAAAAATTTTGAGTTTGCATCACAATTTGTCATGAAAGTCTCCAGTGTCCTATTAAAATCTGACAGATAAATTTAAAATGACTTAGATGTCTTACATTTTCTGGTCTAACACATAGAAATTTTTAATTTGAACAGAAGTTTGTTAAACTGAATTTTCAAGGAGGTAAAATTCACAGTTTTTGATGAACATTGTTTCAACTTTTTTTTTTTTTTTTTTCCTTCCACTCAGTTATTCTTTTGGGGATTTTGTCTTTTTTTAGATTCCTGTTTGCCATAAAAGTCTCTCAAGAGCTTCATTTTGTGAACAAGCATTCTATTAAATGTGTCACTGGATTCAGTGAGCTATGCTTGCACTTTGAGAAGAGTTTTTCTGTCTTCCCTGTAGTTCTAAATTGTCCCTACTTCAGTGATCAATACTGATCATGGCTGGGGGGGTAGTTCAGGTCAGTGTGTAACCAGGAGTTATTCCTTGCCTGTGGCTGAGGCAGGTGGGAAGTCCCCCGGTCTTAAGGGGGGGGACTTAAGCTTTATAGTGCTTTACTTCAGAACCAGGGCTAACCTATTTTGCTAAAGAAACAGGTGGATATAGAGACTCTCAGAGTGGCTATTTGACCAGAGAGAAAGACAAACTTCAGATCTTTGAAATTATTCTTAAGCAGACTGTGTGATTCTTGTATTCTGAAGAGAGAAAAGGATGTGGCTGGATCAACAAAAAGTTATATTACAATAATCTTTAATACTTTCAGGGTTTTTTTCATGATTTACAGTTTCTTTTCACTTTTACACTTGTTACTGTCTTAATCAGTTTTTACTTCAGGACTGGAAAATTTGCCATATATACTTTCAGTAAAAAAATATGCATGGGCATATGGTCCCTTGGCTGTGAAAGTTTTGTGTTGAGGTCTATTTAGGATAAACTTCTTGACCAACTCTACATCTCTGTCCTTCCTATATGCATTTAGCTAGCCCAGAATGCATTTCTGAGACATGGGATTTTCCTTGCTGCTTCTTTTAATACAATGTTGATGTCTTTGGCAAAATAAGCTCCAGCAGAGGGACAGAAACTGTAGAGTGATACTGGAAATTTCTTGAGTTGGTTGGATGTGAAAGCAGCATCTCTCTCTGACTTGGGAGAATTTTGTGGAAGTGACTTGAATGTGCTAGCTTGTTATGAATTTAACAGAGCCCCTAGCCAAGCAATGTACACTGTGCAAAAACAGTCCAAACACTACCAGAATAACCAGCTTGAGTGCAAAAGAGACTGAGCCAGACAGCAATGTACAGCTGCCCATATCCAGATTTAGAAGGTACCAGAAGCGATACCTTCTCTATTCCTATCACATTTACATTAACCATAGGAAGAACCATTCCCTTACTGAAAACATATCAGCTCTGCATAAAATCAGTCTGAAAAAAAACATGCCCTTATCAAAATAAAGCCTGCTATTAGAGATTAAATTTTAATGGGACTCTCATTTTTTTCAAGCAAACCAGACCAAGCATTTGCCCTTTTATTAAAGCAGTAACTCCGATTATGAGAGCTGTAATTAAAGGCATGTCAGTGGCCCAAATAGTGCTCGTGTGGTAGATTATCTAGACCTGTTACTAATGGACTGAGAGTAAAATAACTTCCTAAGGTGTTTCTCCTCTCCCTCCCAATATGAGCCAACTTTGCTCTCAATCAAGGTGGTGCTTGTGATATTTATCAAATGTTTATTATCATGTTGGAATGGGAAGGTCAATATTCAACTTCAGGTGAGGAGAGGGGGTCAACACAAGAGTTGTGACTGTGTGGGTCTTGCCTTTCAAATGCCTTGTGCGTTTTCACTTTGACTGAATTGGAGCTGCTGCAAAGGTTTGATGCAGTGAAAGTTGCTCGCTAAGGTACCTCTTATTAGAGCAAGGGAGAACCCTGGAACAACACGCAGAGTCCTGATGTGCCTGGAACTACTTAGAGAGGCCAGGAGTATTAAATTATTCCATTGCTGGGGAAGGAATTCTGCATGATGGAGGAAAATCTTCCATCTTTGGGATGTAGCAGCCTAATTGTGGCTGATTACTGGGGTTTTTTTTTAAATAAAACCCTTCACTTATTCCTTTGGCTTTGCCCATTCAAGTACTGTTACCTTTGATTCAAAATTTGGTTCTAACAGACAAACTTGTTTCCTACTATATTCTCTTTCCTCAAATGTAGTCCTAAATACTACAATACAGGTATTTAGACCATCTTTTCATGAAAACTAAATTGTATGATGTCATCTTTGGCTTTCTTATCCAATTCTCTCCCAAAATCATGCTGATTCCCCATGTTCTCTTCTTGCTTTGTAACAAACTGTCATATTTTGAAGGGGAATCACCAGGAAAGTGTCTCAGCAAAGAATGCAGCCAACTCAGTAGCTGATGTGCTTGAAACAAATATTTCTGGAGTTA
Source organism: Falcunculus frontatus (assembly GCA_013398115.1). Taxonomy (NCBI): domain Eukaryota; kingdom Metazoa; phylum Chordata; class Aves; order Passeriformes; genus Falcunculus; species Falcunculus frontatus. The sequence continues at coordinate 364,508 of VZRV01001521.1, read as the reverse complement.
CCAAAACTGACAGAAATTGTACGAGTGCTAAAGGAGCAGGCAAAGAATTTCAGGGGCACTTGAACAATTCTGTTTCACTCTAAAGATTTGCTTCTGTCATGATTTACGTCATTTTATTTTCCCTGCAGTGATAGTTAAAGTGAGATCTTTGCCACAAAAAGGCCTCTCATCTGTCAGGTCTCAGTGTGCAACACCAGAAGTGGAAGAATGAAAATTCCTTGAATAAAGATGTCTCCCAAATACCTGTGTCATATCTGTATGGGTAGCTTCTCAGGCTCCCTTAGCAGCCAATGCTGTTTAATCTTTCACTAATTCAGACCAATGCTTAAAAAAATTAAGAAGCATCTTCCAGCTACTTAACAGGTTGACTATGGTACAGTTAATGGAAAAAATACTTGGCATTTTAAGAGCCTTCAAAGACTCAAAAGAGAGATGAGTTTATTTCTTCCCAAGCCATATTGATTCTTACCTCATGCTCAGTTTGGATTGATCTGTTTAGAATGAAGGTTTGGCACTAAAGACAATTTTAAAATGTCAGAGAAATGGTGGAAAAAAAGAGTGGGAAAATGCACATAGAGGAAACTGTCATCAGTATTGAAAAACGTTGCCTTTCTTTTTTGTACTGACAAGGCTTTATTTGATTTTTTTTAAAATTGGTTATCCGCATTTGGTTGGAAAAACGTCTCATGAGCAGCAGAGGGGAAAGATTCCCAGTTACCACCACCAAGTGAGGATTTTCTGGCAGCTGCTGAAAGATCACTTTAATCCAGATGCAGGAAAAGGGACTTACTCCCTTTATTAGAGAAATAAACTCTCAATATGTTCAGCTGATGACCTACAGCAATCTGACAGGGCTTGAATGGTGCACTTCACTGGAGAGGGCTACAGTAGTTTCTTTTTAAAGGTTGTCTCTTCGGCAACATTGGTTTTACACTGCCAAGTTACTGGGATTTGCAGGCTGCAGTGGCTGCCTTGATATTTCTCTGTGGCCCTTTAGGACAAAGGGATAAGTTTTAGTCCTTTGAACAGTCTTTTCTTCTTCTCTCCCTTTCTTTCCCAACAACACACACACTCAAAATATGTGTTGTTTTCTTACATGCCTCCATAAATAGAGCTGATTGCTATTAACCTCCTGACATTTCTGAAATGGTCAGTAAATCTTTCTGCGTATCTGCTTGCGAGACTGACTAAGTGTGACTTTGGCCTTTCTCCTGAGGAGACCTCTCTTCTGACTGCTTTGAATTAGGAGTGGAATACACTGCATAAGGATTAGGAGAGAAGTTCATTCCTGCAGGAGTGCCTGAAGAATTGTGCCAGCGAAACGGGTAGCAAAAGCAAACAGCCTGTGAAGAATGCAGAGCAAGAGGAGAAGCAAGAGTAATTTCACCAGGGGGTTTGCAGTTGGGCATAGAGGGACATTTGCAGTTTTCTTGCAAAACTATTTATAAAGTAAAAGTAAAGAGAGGGAGAGTGTGAAGAGATTAAGAGGAGACGGTAGGAGAGAAACCAGAAGCAGAGACTGGGACATGCAACAGTTGTTTCAGATGCAGACACCGGCAGGCAAAGCAAAGGAGCTACCCTCCAAAGCATCTGCAGCCTGATGGAGGAAATAGAGAGAGTGGATGTGCAAATATGCAGTCTGAAGGAATTGATGTGCATCTCATCCTTCAAAGGGCTGTTTCAGACCACAGCGAACGGCCACCATCATCAGGCTGAGGTGACTTGTGTGGTAATTATGCAAAGTTCCTAGCTGAAAAAATATTGAGTTGAATGCACTGGATCTTTGTACTTAAAACAAATCAACAACACATTTGCACACATTTCTGAAAAAAACACCTGAAAACCCATCACTGGTGTGTTTCAGAAAGGTGGGTACAAGGAACAGCAGAGAATGGCTATTCCATAGCAGAATCTCCTCTTTTCATGACTTCAGCCTGAACTTGTAGCAGTTGTTTCCAGAAGAGCTGCTGCTGCTCAACAGAAACTGGCAATGGTATTGAATCATTTGGCTATGCAATTGTTTACACCAGAAACTGAGCAATACAGGATTAGGAAAATACACTGATGAAAGATGGGGGGAAATCAAGTCTTCATTTTACCGTCTGTTGAGATTCCCTTGTTTCTCTTTTTTTTCCTCAGACCATATGGTAATGAGATTATTTTATTATCCCAGTGCAAATGTTGAAAACAGAAAGGGTTGGAAAAACTACCCTTGTGTTTCTGGAAAGCAAGATGGGATTTATCATTAACAAGTTCATCTTTTTATTAGTATTGTATTTTTCCCATCAGAACAATCAGGCTTGGTTCTAAAACCAAATTTCTTTAAAGGAGAACCCTCCCTAGGAAATTGAAATGGTGATTTTTATGTCTATTCATTAGGATTTATTATTTTCATTTTGCTTTCAGCACTTGAGGACACTTGAAAATCCGAGGCGGGCTCCTTGAGCAGGTCCCGGTGCTGGTGCCGGGAGGCAGCGGTGTGTGTGCTCCCTCTAGTGAGCTCTGATCCTGAGCATCTGGGATCAGGCTGCCGGGGGCCTCAGGGCAGCTCCCAGGGCTTCAGCCACAAAGTGTTTTCTTCCGCAGGTAACATCCGTACCTATTCTGCTGTTCGGTCTGTGGAACCTGCTGATACAGGCTGAGTCACTGCTGGAGCAGGGGAATGCAGGGGCGTCTTCTAGGTCTGCCACAGATTTACTGAGCAAGTCACTTGTGCTCTGACTTTTCTATACCTGTGTACAGTGTTTCTGAAAATCCTTTTCATCTTACTTAGACAGCTCTTTAAACCTTCTTTCAATGAACAGCAAGTATAAAATAAGGAGGAAGAGAGCACTGACTGACTTCATTCTTATGTAATACTTTGAGATGTTCAGGTAGAAGGAAATCTTAGTGGGAAATGGTACCTGAAAGAAAATAGTCAGTGATGGAGCACACTGCCAGTGCAGTGCAACTCCAATCTGATGGCATATTGCTCACATGTAACCTCCAGCTCTACCATTTGGTCATAATGACTCTACAGTAACACTTGCTTAATATATTAATATTGAAGGGAGAGGGAAAAATGTGCAAAGTCTAGTTTTTACCAGGCATTTCTGTATTTGAGTGGTGTAGAGACAAGCATATTCTCTTAAGGAGAGCCTGGGATATAAATATCACATATCAAGTAAGAATTCAAATCAGAAATAATAAAACCTGCATGTTATATTTCAGACATCGTTCTCTCTCATTTCATGTTCAGTAGGAAGGTATAAATGAGAAAGAAGGGAAATAAATGTTTGTTTTGTCCTAGTTTATCCTCCAGCCTTTAAAACATGACAGAGGATCAAATTATTTAAGAGCCATGTGGGACTGTTCACAGGGTTAGAGATAACAGGGTCTGAGTTTGCAAGGAAGGATAAGGATTCTACTGAAATGGTTTCTTTCTTTTCCTGGACAGAAAGGTACCTTCTGATTGTTCTCATAGCAAATGTCTGTCTTGAATTAGATGGCATGAGAAATACAGGCATAAGAGGAAAAGGAGTGAAGTATTTGTTTGGAATGTTATAGGAAAGCCCCTGGAAATCTAGATTTGGATAATCAAGTTATGAGTTAAGTCAGGGAAGTAGAACATGACTTTTATTTAAAACATATCAGTGACAAAGCTGTTCCATAATGCACACAAATCATTAAACTCCCAATGCATCTTGAGCTCTGAGCTGGAGGCAAACCAATAGATTTCACTGCCTTCCCTTTTGGCTTCTGAAAAGGGCAAAAACTGTGTAGCCTGCAGAGGAAACATCCGTCTTGGCAGCTCTGCATCACCTATTTCTGTTCAAACTGTAGTGAATGGAAAAGATGTTGATCTCTAAGCACAAATTGTCCATTCATCATGACACAATAGAAATATCTGAAGGCACTAAAGTGTGATTTGTCTAAATATGTATATATGTATATATCCTTATTTAAAGGCTATAAAACACTTTGGTTATGGGCATATTTTCAAATCTTTTTACTTCAGACCAGGCAAAACCCTTAATTGTTTATGGATATTATGAAACAGTTGTGACCACTAGACTGGTTTTTTTTAAGAGTAAAATATGTGTCAAGGTCTATTAGTTTTTTTACACCCGTTGTTTATTTACAGAAATTCTGCTGCCATGTATAGCTTTGTACAAAAATCAAGCATTTAATAAACTCTCAAGTCTTCTGCACTATCCTTAGTCAGAAATAATTTACAGAGAAGGAAAGTGTAAAAGAAAGCCAAAAATCTTACTAGGAAAAACTTTCCCAAATTTCAGGAAATATTTCATTCATGTACTAGATAGCTTGACTCCAAGAAAACTTGTTTCCCCTCCTCCATTTTTACTGGCATAAAGTTTCACAAAACAAGGTTGAAGCTCATTAAGTTTTCCCCTCTCAGAAATCTTTACTAAAAGGCACAAGATACGTATGAATGGCATTAGAGTACAAAGACTTTGTGATTCCGACTGCTGACAGTACTTTCGTAGAAGAACTAGGCTTATCCATGGAAACTGAGTATTCTCCAGAAGAATTCCCTTCTTCCCCACCCCTTTTTGGCCATGCAAGGACTAATTGTGGTGTCAGCTGCCACAGGAATGCAAGGCATGTATCTGGTGTATCAAAAGAATAGCAACTGCTGTCAGCAGCATTCCTGTTCCTCATCCACAATTGATGCCACAGGAAGCAGTTTACACAGTCTTTGTACTGCTTACAGGGAGGGGAGGGGTGTAACTTTATGTTTTTTAAAAAGCTTTCTCTAAAATACATACATGTACACATAAATATATGGCAACTACACTTATTTTTGGAAGAAATATAGTATTTGTGTTTGCCTACTGTTGGCTACATTCTCTAAGCATGTTAGAAACTTAATATATTTGGGGTTACAATGGTGCTATTTCCTTTTTGCTAACAGTAGCTGGATTTGCTTGTAATGATGTGAATATTCTGGTCCACTAAACAGAAGATAACTACTGTGTTTGAAGTGGGAATATTGTCTCTGCTCCCTTAGCTGAAGTGCCTCTCTTCGAAGTGTAATGAGCTAGGCATAAGTCCAGCATTTTATCTCAATTTTCCGATCAAACTTTGCACTAACTTGTAAGAGAGTTCCATGTCTGGAAGGCCACCAAAATTGGGCCCTAAAGCTTCAAGCCAGCTGCAAACCAAGACAGTAGTATTAACTGACTTTTGTAGTTCAGGTACTCTAAGCAGAGCCATCTAATATGTAGAAAAGAAAGCCTGCAAATGTAGAGCTCCTGTTGTCTGCACCTCTGTTTCATGCACATTTTGCACAAATTGAAGTGAGACAAAGTAAATAACATTACGCATGAAGAGACCAGTCCCTGCTATTCTACGTGGTTCATTTTGATACTGTGGTTGGAAAAAACCAAACAATACAAACCCAAAAAACAAAACCAAAACCAAACCAACAAACAAACAAAACATGTTGTTTTTTCTTATTCAGAATGCTCACAGAGCTGAATTTTAGTGCCTTGTGTAGATATATAACCATGAAAGAGCATCCTTGTTGCCTTTCCAGCAGGCTAGAACTGGTTGAAGAAGATGGGAGAAGAAACCAAAGAAAAAAATTTTTTAAGTTGTGATATTCATTTTTATGAGGGTTTTTTTTAACTGCCAAGTCTTACTCAACTATATTGTATAAGTGAGTGCATTCAGAGCTGTAGGTAAGACAAATGACTGGAAATATATCCTCACAGAACAGCTTGTAAGAACATACTTTTTTATTTCTCTTTCCCTGATTTAGATGACGGAAGATATCTGTTCCTACAAGCAATTAAGGAGGCCCAACAGTCCTTCAGACAATTGCTGAGACTTTGAAGTTAAGATAGTAGCTCATGCTATAATTTTGCTTACGTATATGCAACATGATGGCTTTCATTCTGGAGGTGGTTCTACAGTAGACAAGACTCTGAGAGCCTTGTCCTACCTTGCTTGTGTATAGGCTGCCTCCATTTCCTCTCTTTGAGGGAGAAAAACATGTATATGGTGGCGGGTTAGTAATTTTTACAGAGATGCATTCTGACAACTAATATTTGTAAAATATCAAGGTCATGGATAAAAGTTGCTCTGACAACTTCAAAGTGGCAGCCCCGGGATTCAGCATCCCAGATTTCAAAAAGTGACCATTCAGTCACACAGGAATGGAATTAATGTTCCTCTAAACCAGTAGGTGTTTTTTATACCCAAGTACTTTTTCAGTAGTCATTCTAGGTTCAAAGTGTTATAAATCAGAACAGTACTTTCTTTCTTTCTTAAGCTGGGACCTGCTTTTTAACAAGTTACTACCAGAGCTGAAGACACACATCCACATGCCATATGAAGCCAGAGGTCCTGTTGTAAAAAAACCACAACAAAACATAAGAAAAATCAACAAACACATACCACCACCATCACTCCTCATAATAAAGCCCTGTTCCATTGCAAATAGTCTATAAGATTATTGCTTAGATGGCAGGAGCAGATTACATTCATAACAGTAAAGAAACAAAGCAGATAAATAAATACACTCTGGCCATTAAGCTTTGTATAACTGTTGGTACCATCCTGAGGCTACTTTAAAAAATTTAGAATAGTAACAATTGACTCATTTTATCACTTTAATGAGGAAAAAAACATCAGAAATTAGAGAGCCTAGTAAAAATTTTGAGAAGTAATAATTAAGTATAGAGATAAAATTAAGTACACTTTAAGGACTGCTAAAGGGTCCATTCCATAACCTCTGTGGTTTTTAGCATATGTTTCTGTTTCTGGAAAATGGATACAATCTTTATAGCCTACACACAACATTGAATAGGATATTTAGAAAATATTATTGGGACTAAAAGGCATATTATTTCTTTGTTGATTGTATTAATTAAGGTATGTTGTATTAATTATTTAACCCTGACATAACAATATATAGAGAGAAATGTTTTCATTTGTCTGCAATTCAGATCATGTTGCCTCAGAACACAACATGAGGGAAAACATTATCAAGTCTTAATTTTACTAGATTTGTGCCAAAATACTGAGTTATGAGCTGTAAGAATGATCTTGATAGGTTTTAAGTTTCTTGTTGTACATAACAGAAGTGATAACTAAATGCATATATTTAAATTAATATTTAAAATTTATTTCTCCTCCAGGGCAACAGGGAAACAATGTTTGAAACACTGTGTGCAGTGCTAGTCAGCCAGGCCCAAGGAAGCTGAACTCTAATTATAGCAGGAGAGGAGAGAGTATTAGAAAAAGTTATGTGGAAAGGCATTTTCTTTTCAAATGAAAAATTTAAAAGGTTGATTTGTTTATCTAGCAAAATCATGACTTCAAGAAGATATTTCCTAGAATACATGGAGCAATGCAGAAAAAGAGCCATTAAAGAAAAAGGTCAGTGTTGTTATGAGGATAAATCAGCTATGAATTAATTTGGGATTAATATTACGCAAATTTCCAGCAAGTTGTGGAGCAGTGGGGTCACAAATCTTTGACCTTACTTGATGAGTGAAGCGGGGAATTTTGATGAGACTGCATGAAATGAAAAGAATCAGCAACAACTTTACCCTTGTCTCCTGTAAACAGAATGAAAACTACCTGGAGATTTATTCTGAATTCAAGGATTCTTAATTCAGTTCACTTTCCCTACTTTTAATTGGGTTAAGGCCATTTGACTTCTGAAAGAGACTTTTCAAGTGGGAGTTCTAGTGCTGTGAAGCCAAGCCCCACTACTCTCAATGGCTTCAAAGTCTGTTGTTCCAGCTTGCCTTGTGCCAGTAGAGCCAGTGGTGTCTGTACGAACAACTTGGGAGCTCTTCTCTCATCCAGACTGTTGCCCTAAAAATTCAGTTATGCTATTGTCCTGTAACTATAATTGTTTCCCTTTTTGCTGAGAAAACCTTAAGTTAAATCTCAAACTGAATTGCCCTGAATGTTAAGTTGCGGTTCTGTTACAGTTTGAATGCATGGTGTCTTCTAGGCTGTCTCTGGCAGGGCTTCTGAGTGCTTTAACACAGGTGGGCAAAGGGTTTCTTCTGTTGAGACACGTTTCTCTATGAGCAGTCACAAGTGTAAGTTCTTGGTAAGGATGGCAAAGTCAGTTCAAGTACTTTCTGCCCTCTTCTATTTTAGTACTTGGAAAAGCTTTTACAACTTTATATTTCTATTCTGTCTGACCTTCCCACACCTTTTTCCTTCCTGAAGAGGAAGAGAGTGCCATATAGGAAGTTTTTCTGGTTTTTTACTCTGGTAATTTCAGCAAGAGCACAGCACCTCAGAGAGTCACATGGGTACAGTGAAGAAATGCTGAAGCAAAAGCTGGACCAAACAGCAGAAACACTTATTGATGCAGCTTTGCTGTCAAAAAAGTGTTTGTATAACTACACCCTTAACGTGGTGTTTAACCCCACGTTGTCACACATGACTGTGGAAGCCGATGTACCTACTACTCAAAGACTTTTGAACGTACCCTGGAGGAAAGGTGTTGAGCCTGTTACCTCCAGTTGTGGAGACCTAAAAAGCCTCTCCCAGGATGCTTTGTTTAATTATGTTGATATACCCTAGGTCCATTCCCCGAATTGGCCTGTTGGCCTCCCTGCCCCTTTTTACCCTATATGTCCCCATTCCAGAAAGTTCTCCCTTCCCCGCTCTCCCATTGGCCCTTGTTCCCTTGCCACTCCCTCTGTGTTTCCTCATTGGTTCCTGTATCCTGGCCCTACCTATGCTCTGCCCCTGCACCCTCAGATCATTGGCCCTGATGCTCTCTCTGCCCTTATCTGGCCCCATACTTAACTCTGGACCCTCCCTTGGTCCCCTGTCTTCATCCCTGGACCCTCGAAGTGTGTGGCTGCAATAAACTCTCCCTTGGAACTCATATGAAGACCCTTCCTGGACTTTTTCATCGTCGCCGTCCTTTGGATCTACTTGTATGTGCACGTGCTTTGTGTGTGTGTCCGTGGCCTCACCAAAGCGACTTCCCTGGAGATGCTTTCGGAAGGTCGTGGCATCTTCCATCTACATCCTCTGCGACACATGACTAATTGGATAGCTGACAGGTAATAAAGCAAGCTGCTTAAAAGACTGCGGACTGGGCATGTTTCCCAAATCTGGAGATAGGGCTGTTCTGGGAACTTGCTAGAATGTACCTCTGATGGGTATATCCATCTATTAAAAAGCAGCTGTGTACATTTACATGGCTTTGGTTTGTTCTTGTAGCTCAGGTGGAGAATTCCTAGGTACAGCTTACAATATACAAGATTGATGGAATGGGTGTGACAGTAGCTCCATTAATTTTCACTGGCACTAACAGCCCTCTGAGAGTGACCTGGGAGCAGGAGACTGCTGGCCGGCAAGGCATCTGTCTCATTCCTGGTGTTTCTCATATGCTGGTGACAGACTGGATGGGATCACTCAGATTTGGCTCTGAAAATTAAGGAGAGCCTTTCAACATGTTTTCACTTGATGTTATTGGAAGATCCTGGTGGAAGACAGACCTGAGCCTGGTTTAAGATGACTTTCCCCACAGATAAGGTTGCAACTGACCAGGCTTATTTTCACAGCTGTTCAGCTGTGATGAGGCAGCACTTTTTGGCTACTGGATAATAGCAAGCCTTGGGCACAGTGTCTGTAGATGTTTTCTTTTGTAGTACAGCTCCCTGGGTGGTGGTTTCATGACAGTCCATGCTGACCCATGTTAGTGCTGGTGTGGCTCTTCCCTGAGAGGGTGTACACACTCCTTGAAAGGCAGAGAATGGTTCTGCCTTTGGTGGCCAGGATGGCCATATGGTCTTCTCACACATCTCCCCTTCCTTCCTCTTCAGCTACACAAACTAGGTCAAGAAGTAAGGACAGTTTCTAGGAATCTGGCTTAAACCATAAATGAAGGACTGAGTAGGACCACTCAGACTGTGAAGCCTTGTCCTTATACTTGGAGGCAGGTGGACCTTAGACACATGATGAGCTGTCACGAGCCCATGCTGGTACATGGGAGAGGAGAAAGGCTTACACTGAGCTTCACCCATGTCCCACTTCAGCACAAGAGGAGAGATTTCCTTACATGAAAGTGTCTGGATAGTCCCCAGGAAGAACAGCATACGTAACACCATAAAGAGACACAGCTGAAATGGTCTCCTCCAGTCTTGCCAAGGGAGCAGAAAATATCCTTCCTGTATTCAATGTAGGGAATATTACATAAGAAATAATTGAAAGATTTTGAAAAATACAGTTTTGTGAGAAGTTATTAGTGCACGGAGATACCCTTTAAGGGAAGCTATGCAGAGGTCAGCACTGAATTCACTATTTAACATATTCAGCAGTGAATATTCAGCAGTGAATTCCTGCTCCTAACATTTGCAAGCGTATTGGAGATGTGCTCTGCCAGACTGTAGAAGCACTCCTTCAGAGATACTGGGAATACTAAACAGCACATGTAATGAAATGCATTTTAATACGAGAAGAAACCAAATAATGTGTCTAGAAATACAGAACATAAAATAGAGGGGAAGAAAAGTAGTGACTCTGAAAAAGAGATTAGAGGGGGCATTGGATCACTGTGACAGTCCCTGCAATGACAGGAAAGGTGGCATGTACCTTGGAGTAGGGAAAGAAGAATGTGTGGAAGCATTAACGTAATTTTATGTGGGAGTACAAGTTAGAACCTGGAAATGGTTTCTATTCCATACTTTTTAAAAGGATATTAAAAACTGTAGAGTCTGAAGAAAGCAATAATAATTACTAAAGAGAAAGAGAAAAAGCTGTATAATGAGATACTTGCTGATCAAGTTGTTCTTTATACTAGACCAGACTGAGAAATGATTTGTATACAAATGTTTCATGGGAAGAACAAATGGATACAAAAGTGCTCCTAATTTAGCAGAGAAATACACAACAAGAACCGATAGCTGGAAGCTCAATGAGACAAGCTCAAAATTAAGTATTATGCAGGGAGTTTTTATTATTAAATTTATCTAGCTGTTATTAACCACTGGCAAAATGAACACAAAGCAAGGACGGGATGTGTTCACATTAAGAGCCAACTTTGAGCTAGTCTGCTTAGTAGAGGTAAAATACAAATACAGGCTACAGAGACTCCTCCTGTCCAAAACTTTGTTTTAAGAATTGTGTTATATTTAAAATAATGTAAGCAATGAGGAAATATTCTTTCACTCCTTTGGCAATATCCTGGAACACATTACCTGCAAAATTTTTTCAATTGTTTTCCATGTGTTTAGCATGGTTACATGTAGTTACAAATTATTTTAATCTGAGTATGGTTTTTTTACTATTATTATTATTATTATTATTATTATTAATATTGATCTTAATCAAACTGATATCAGGCTCTCTTATTACCTCATGCAGTACACTGACCTTCCTCCGAGCCAGACTCTTCCTAATTCAGTAGTGTATTAGATCACAGTCCACCTGGTTTTGTGGCTGTTTTTTACAAGGTAGTGGAAGTAAATGTGAAAAACGCCAGAAAAAAAGAAAAGTGTTAGAGTTTTTTTTAACAAAAGAGTAAAGAAATCCAGAGATACTTGTTCCTCAGAATCTGAGAGAGATGCAGAATTCCTAAGGACTCCAGAGCTGCCCAAATGCTGTGTCATCTCTCTGTTTCTAAAAAGTAGTATAAGCATCAGTTCTTCTATGTAAAAGACTCAGGGGACTGCAGTCTGTGTTGGTTTTGGCTGGGATAGAGTTAATTCCTGATAGCTCCTGTGGTTCTTTGTTTCGGATCTGTGCTGATAACAGTGAGAGGTTTTCATCATTGCTCAGAAGCCCTTGCACAGCATCAAGGCCTTCCCCATTTCTTTCACCACCCCACCAGAAGCTGGGCTGGGGGGGCACAAGGAGCTGTGAAGGGACAGAGCCAGGACAGCTGACCCTGGGATGTCCCACACCATATGGCATCATGCTCTGCATATAAAGCTGGGGGAAGAAGGGGGAAGGTGGGACACTGCTGCTTGTTTTCCTGAGTCATTTGATCCATCATCCTGATACATGATGCAGCCCAGCTTTCCTGGAGATGGCTGAACAACTGCCTGCCCATGGAAAGCAGAGAGCAAATTGCTTGGTTTGCTTTCTTCGTGTTTAGGGCTTTTGCTTTACCTACTAAACTGTCTTTATCTCAATCCTCTACTTTTTTAACTTTTATTCTTCCCATTCTCTCCTCCATCCCTCTGAGGGGGAATGAGCAAGCAGCTGCGTGAGGCCTAGTTATTGGCTGGGGTTAAACACAATACAGATTTAGTTACTGAAATGAAACTGTCCAATATTTGTACCCATAAGCAAAATTATGTGGTAGTGGATAAGCAGAGTTCCATCTGGTCTTAGAGATGGGCAAAATTTAAAGCACTGGTATAGCATAATGACAAAAAGCTCAGTTACTCAGAAGTTACTTCTTCTTCGCCTTTAAGTGCTGTAGTCTGCAATGCATCAATTAGTTTTCTATCTTTACATTAGCAGGCCCAGTTCTCCATCGTATCCATCATTTTGACTTGAACAGTCTCTGTGCTTGAGGTTTTTTTGTTTTCCTCCAGTTCTAGCTCAGTCTGAGTATCTGTCTGGACAGCTTTGGATCTGCAGTCGTTAAACATCCTGTGACTTGTCTTCAGTTGTCACATTCCAGGTCCTTCCAAAAGGCATATATGTGCTACTTAAAACTTTCATTGAGCTCATTAGTAATTCAAGTGTAGCTTGACGGTATGCCAGATGCTCTCCAGTTCAGAGAAATATGCCCATCTGAGTGTGACTCTCTCCTATCTGCTTTCTGCAGCAGATTTCCTAAGACAGATCAAACTGCTTCATGGCCCTGAAGAACTGATTTATGCTCCCTTTTTGTCCAGTTTGCAGAGCTTAATTGCTGCTTTGTGCTCTGCTCCCAGCCTCAGCCCAAGCCCAGTGAGTAGTGGGAGTGGTTGGTGTGGCCACTGAGAACAGGTTGCTACAGAGATCCCTTAGGAGGCTCTTAGGGGCTTTGGGGAAGATGGATGAAATACAGCTGCAAAGCACCCTCTTGAAAGGGAGTGTCTTTTAGCTTTAAAGCTTTTAAGACAGTATCAGCTGTCCTAGATACTGATTTCACTGAACATTCTTTGTCCTTAGCAACATCACCATTGTGATATGCCAAGTATGCTATTTGTGAATGGCATAATCAGCGCTATTTTTCCTTCAGCCCTTAACCAAAAAAGTGGTTTTCTCCATATGCTTTCCCCACCAGAGAGGAAAATCTTGTCTCTGTAGACTGATCTACTTAAGGAAATGCAGTGCTGCTTCTTTTTTCTTAAGATTCAGAGCTCTTCTAGACTGTTTCTTCCATGTAAATTTCTGGGGGAATGAGTGAGAAAAAGAAATGGAGGACAGAAGGGATAGGATATTTTAGGCAGCTGTTTGGCAATCTGTGAAATAATCTGAGGTCTTAGCCCCACGGGTGTCCGTTTGACATACTCCCCATCACTATTCATAAACCTTTTTGCCTTTACAAGCAAAGAGGGCAGGAATGTCCAGGGAGATTAAGCCAGCTATTTTCCCATGCCTAGGTGTGGTATTCCAGTTGATGGGCAAAGATACTGGGAAAGAATATTGGGAAAGAATTTTGTGAAAGCTGTGCATAGGAAGCTGGTGCCTACACTGCCCCTAATTTTTGGAAGAAAGGTAGGAAAAGGACTTTCAGCCTTCGGATTGGTTGCTACAGAGCCTTTCATGAGAACTGAAATCAATTCTGAAAATTCTTCTTTCCAAAAGCATTCAGAGATAATTTTTTCATCGTATACAACAATAAAACAAATGTATAGAGTTCATATGTGGGGTTTCACATTGGATTTTAAAGATAAAGCAGTGTCAGCCTTGGTGTGAAAGTAAGTTCATAAATTTTATTCAGTAGATGATCAGTTACAGCTTTTATATCTGTATCAAGGTTGGTGATCTGTAAACTTATGTGGTAAATTGGTGACGTAGTACCTTTAAATTATGAGAAAACGACATGCACTGCAGTGCTCAGTATAAGCCTACTTATTGTAGGCAGCTGAATAAAATTGCTATTTTGAACCATAGCAGCCATTTTCAACCAGGTGGCTATGCTGAACAGATGATTGTATTTTGTTCACATGGAAATTTGCCAATGCTTTTAGCTATTTACAGGATGTCTTGCTGATGGAAAACATCAAAACCCATGTGACCAGAATTGGGAAGTACAACAGTGGTACTTGAGATACATATATTTTTGATAACTATTTTCTGTTTACTGCACCTTTAATTTTTTCTCTACCTGGGCTGTCATTTCAAAACCCAGAGTCCACTGCCCACCCTAAAAGATTGCTGTTCCTCAACTTCTTTGGCCTCTATCTCAAAAGAAGGATGTTATAACTAAAAACAGCGTAGACACCTCAGTTACTCCAGACTCACAGAGTCTTTAAAAGGAGGAGGAGGTAGGTTCATCAGAGTGTAAATCCAGGAATACTATTCCAGGTGGATATGTATACGCTATTCCAGGCTGAACTTTGTAAGAAGACTTTGTAAGACTTGTGTGACTGTGACATCTTATGAGCAAGAAGAAAACTCAGAGAGAAAGGTGGGCATAAAAAGGCACTCATCTCTAATAAAATGGCTTTTAAGCCCTCCTCTCACTTCCTCCTCAGATGAAGGTATGCACAGCAGGGAAAACTGATAATGGATTTTGAATGATTCTGCATTAAATTTTACTTCCCTGTGACTTGTGGTTACCTCCTAGTTACTTATATGGTTTAGGAAAAGTGCTCTGCAGACATCAGCTGTATTGACTTGCTCAGGTGTAACATGTCTTAGCCCAGGTGAAAAAATGTTCCTCTTCTAGGTAAGAAAACCACCTTGCTCAATAGAAGCCAAGTCTTTTTTTTTTTTCCTCTCAGGAGTTGTCTAAGTCTTGCTTGGAAAAGACTGAGTCTCCCCAGTGATGGGGAGTGCCACTACAATCTGCTGTGACCATGACGCTCCTGCCTCTCTCCCAGGCTACAGCACTTCAGAGCATCATGATGCTGTTCTGGTGAGTGTTTTGCTGGGCTGGCTGGGGTTTGTGGAGCCCAGGAAGAGAAAGGTTCTTAGTGAGAGGAGGAATCCCTGCTCACTTCTGCAGAAAGTTGAAACTGGTTAATTTTCTTTCTTGTGCCCTTCAAGTACAGGACTTCCTTGCAGATGGCAGTTCTCTTCAAGAGCTCGGCTGGCTCTCCCAACCAGCAGCTGTGCTTTGCCTACACAAAGCCAGTGTGGGCATTTGATAGAAAGGCAGAAAGAAGAAGTGAGAACTTGGTGCATCTCTAGCACCCCCTGCTCCACCTTCCTGGAAGAGAAAGGCTGTGCAGGGCTAATGCCCATGTGCTAGCAGAGTGGAAGCATAAAGCATTCAGGATACAGATAATACTGTCACCATTGTTGCAGAAATCACAGCCATGAAGCACGTGGATGACTAAGTGCACCATTATCCTTGTTCTGCTACACTCTGTGTTGTGTCCCTGTATAGCAACACGCTGAATATCCACATTTGGTTTGGATCAAGTGTTCCTGATCACCTCTTTGAGGTGAATGACTTTATCACCCCTCCCTACCAGGCTTTGCTTCCCCTTGCCAAGTGGTATGACAGCACATGAGCTGAACTCCTGTCAGCTGAAACCTAGCTGGAAGATGCTCTCCAGCAATTAGTGTGTTCTTTGTCCACAGATGCAAACTAGAGCAAACTAAAATCTCACAAAACATGCATGATCTGAATTTTGAGCCCTTAGAAGCAATTATTTTCCCTTTTGTTCTCTCCTATTAGGACGATTTACATGCAGGTGTCAGGAACATATACTAGAAATGAACTGTGTTTACCCAGTTTTCCTCAGAGAACTGATTTATGAGTTTCTGACGAGCTTTCTGTTGTTTCCAACTTGCTTTTTCCCTTCTCATTGTTTTCCACTACTACTTTGACTAACAGAGTCCAGTCAGGATAGGAATTTTAAAATTTCTGGTCATTGTGTGACTGTATGCAAGTGAAAGTTGAATCTTATTAGAAGGTCAGTCAGTAAAAATAACCAATTGCTTCTCCCCAGATAATGTGATTTTCTCTGGCCGTGCAAAATGTGTGCAGTCTTCCTGACTTGATATACCTTGTATTTTCTGCCTCAGTGTGCAATGATCATTTGATTCTAACAATTAAAGTGGGGATAATCTCTATCAATCTTCATAATAGTCTTCTATTATATCTGAACAAATGAGATGAGAAATTATACACCCTTACTCTTGTAGTAGTTCTGTGCAGATGTCTTTTTAAAGTACTAAACTGCACGATGCAGCCTAAGAACTACTGCCTACAAGTGCATGCTAAGGAATAAGTATGTGAAAGCAGAAGCACTCATTTCAGCTCACAAGTTTTTTGATACAGGAGGAAAAAAAGCCCTTCTGTTAAAGTGTGGAAAACCAGCTTGTTGAAGTGTTATAATCCATCCATGGAAGGATTGGGAAGGTTGATTTACTTGAATCCTCTGTGCAGGCATATTGTAGTCCTTACCAACTGTTATCAAATTAACCATAGCAGTGAGAAATGGTTACGGCCCAGGCAACACAGATAAGGCATGAACACAAAGAGATAGGCTTCCTCTGAAGAGATGATAATGCTATAGCCACAGTTACATTGTTCTCTAACTCCTGTCAAGCTGCCTCAAGAGTAGGGGAGTCAATAAAACATTCCTATCATAGACTAAAGGCTCATTTGTATTACCCAACAAAATCAATCAAAATGAAAATTTATTTTGCTGTTGGTCTTGATATAGGTTACGAAATCATTTTCTCATTAAATATTTCTTGGATAACTTGTGATGTTCAATGGCGAATGACTAAGATATTTTACACATGATGTTAAAAGATTTTCTCCTGGTACTATCAGGGAGCAATAGGACTTTCTAGACTGAAACATGGAAGCTATTAAGCGCCAGGAATCTGGAGATACTATCTTTGGCAGTGAGTAAATACATTGATATCAAAATGCTGTGCCTAATGCTGAAGTCATTAAAAAGCAACAATGATTTCTTCAGTGAAAGCACACATTCCTAGGTAATAAATTGCCTTTTGAAATGTAATGCCTGTCAAATGCATGAAATTTTTCCATTACTCCATGATCTTACAGAAAGTGATTGATAAATATTTTTAACTTCATTTCCCATTGCACCATTTAATGAACTTGCTTGTGCTTGGTTGCTCCCCATTAAGTTTTGTAGGAGTGTGTCACCTGATTAGGTTCTTGTTTTACTTAGATGGTTCCAAAGATGTAGCCAAATTACAAGTTTATGGATGGCTAAACTTAGCCACTTGCCAGTTTTATTTTCTCACTCATATGTCATTTAAAGAAACCAGCGTGTTTTTCCCACATCATGCAACAGTGAAGATAATAAGTAGATAAAATTGCTTGTTCTTCACGCTGCACAAGAGACCTGATTCTAACAGGACCTGTAAAATTGACTCAGAAAGCTTTAGGGATGCTTGAGAATCTGGGGGTTATACTTAGGGTCAAAGTTGAAGTAGAAAATTTGTTCTTTCTAGCCCATGACATCTCTGAAGGAAGATCCATGAAAATGATACTCAGGAGGGTTACTTTATAAGTGAGAAAAAGTACATACCAGGAAAGACTGGGTTCAGGAGCTGTCAGGAGGACCTTTGTTGTCAAACCTGGAGTTTTGGGCTAACAGTGGTGTCCACCCTTAACTGTTGCAAGGGCTTCCAGAGCAAATTGTGGCTGAGGGCCTCATGCCTCTGTTTTTGATAGTGGCAGACAATGGGAAATTATAGCAAAAGGAGATAATTTAGGTAGTTGGTCTCTGGGAAGTTGATCTTCACTGAGCACCTTGGTAGTGGGAACCAAGACAGTTTCTGGAGGCTGCCTCAGCTCTGGACCAAGAGCAGCGTAAGGGGAGAACTGAGATCCCAGATGGACTATGATGCTGGATTAGCTCCAGGCTACATGTAGTACTCCTCCCATCTCTGTACCCCCAGCTTCAAAAAGTGTCAACAGAAAAATGCTGCAGCTCAGGAGCTGCTCGTACAAATGCAAGAAGATAGAGCTTGAGCTGCTGATGGGAACAACTGAGATCATGACAATGAGCTCTGATCTAACTGAGAAGCAGGCGTGGCTTCAGAAGGATGGGGTCAGAAACAGTCTTGGCTATGCAGCAGCTGACTCAGAGAGACTTTTGGGGGAGACTCAAGTGTTTATTTGTGACCAGAATAGGATCATTTTTGTAACAAGCCTTTAAAAACATTTCTTGCTGATTTTCCCCTTTCATCCACTGAAAGGATTCTGTACTCATCCTCATGCATCTCCTTGTAAAAGACTGCCTCTGTTTAATGGCTCTGTTCCACTTTATCCGAAGATTAATAGCAGCACAGTTATTAATTGTGAATCTATAGCCTTTTGCCAAGGTAGGGAGAGTGTAACTACTCATAAACATTAGCTCCAGATGAAATGCCACGTTCAAGGTCTCAGCTGTGAAGCTGTGCTTTTAATTAATTTTCAGATTTTTCATTCGTTCTCAGAGATATCACGGGAATCTGCAAACACTCATTTAATCTCCATGGGCTGAATCCTGCTTTCATCCTCCTGGTGATGGTTTGTTTGCGTAGATGACTGCATTCTTGAGCCCACTGGCACAACAGTGTCAAAGGCCTTTGAAAACTCGAGGAGCCTTTTCCACAAAATTGGAGGACAGAGGGACCCGCCACCTAGCAGCAGGATTTGACTGCAAAGACTCCCAGCCTAAGGAGATGCAGTAAGGAACATGGTTCAGAAAGAAACAAAACCAACATCTAGACACATTCATGCTGAGAGCATCCTTTAGCCCATGTCGTTAGCTATTCCATTGGTTTTTAATTCCTGCTAGAAATTGTTACAGAATAAAAATCTGCAGACTGTCAGATAATTTTTGCACAGTGATCAACATTTCTGAGTTGATCTTCAACAAATTGAGATGTGTTTCTGACACTGAATGTTGCAGGGTTTTCCAGCCCCAGAATTTTCTTTTTCTTGGCAGTACTCCCATCTACTGGAATTGTTCCAGTTTTCCATGATTGATTATAATATAAATAATTTATAAATGTTAATGAATTGAAGAACCCTTCAGCTAAGCAATTTTAGGCATTGTGGGAGTGCAAGTAAGTTGCCCAGACTTGTTGATTTCTTATGCCTTTGTTTAATCTTGGCAGATGTGGACTTTTTAAACTATTTTACAATGTTTTGTATTATATAAAATAGATGCATTCTCATTTTATAATTCTCTTTATAGAATGTAAATATCTAGTGAACATTTTAAATTTTTTCTGGTGTTATTCATCATATCTATCTCTACCTTGAAATGTATTTAATCCTTGGTCAGGCACTTATTAAAAATTCCATCTTACTGTTCTTAATTATTTTGCCTGTTGAGATTTCAGTGAGTTTTTAAATTGCAGTACATTGTTCACATGACTTAGCTGCTTCTCCAATTTTTCCTTTCTTTAAATATTCATTTCCTCTCTATTCTTGCAACTAGGTCTCCTTATCAGTGGGATGGGGGTTTTTGTTGGTAATCCCTTTTTTTTTTCTTTTTCCTTTATATATAAAACAGTGGGGCTTGGAGGTTTCCAGTAACATTATCAGTAATTCCAAGTTTATAGCTCTTGAAGTTTTTTAGTAGTTCTGGTCTCAACTATTCTAAGTGAGGAAGAAATGGCTTTCTAAGTTTTCCCGAGGGTATATACTATGACTGACTGTATATTCTGAATGCACAGTGTAGATACATGTTGACTATGATTTTCTTTAATGAGTGAAGAAAAATTTTGGTTAATGCTTATTTCGTTTTTGCCCCTTAAGGTGAAATTCAGATTTGAGACAACTTACATTAAACAAAACAGATCTCTTTAATATGAAATTTCTCTGTTCCTTTTTTCTTTTCTCTTTTCAAACTCAAATATTGAATTCCAGCTTTTTGAGATGTGCAATACAATCTTTCAGCTTAAAATCAGCTATGACGTGTTCATTCTGCACATTGTAACTGGAAGTTTAAGGAAGAGTTTGTTTAGATTTCCAGTGGGATTTTTCTCATCTGGGATAAAGCTCATCTATCTCTTAATTTTATTTTAATGAGTTACAACTTTAAACCTCAAATGTTTTAAATTTATTAATCTGATTCAAATTAAAAAGATAATTGCTAAGTAGGGTGGGCCCCAGCTTGCAATGTTGCATTGGAAAATAGAGATACCATGTGCCAACTTAGTAATATGTACTGTTGGTTTATTTTAAAGTGTGTGGTCTTTGTGGAAACACAGCATCTTAATGATAGTGGTTTCTCTGACATATTTATAAATTGTAATCAGGCAATGAAAAATGCAACAATGAAAGTCATGGTGCCTAGGACAAAGAAAATCAGGCAAATTCCAGCTCAGTTCTCTCTCCATTGTAGCATGAGAAATCAGTATGTCATGTTTTTGTGTAACCCTCAGACAGGCCTGAAAAATATTTCTATTTACATATTCACAGGCTCATCACAATTGGTATTATGTTCCCATAAAATTAAATACTAATGGGAATGTGCTTGAAAATTATTTTATATGTGTTGATATTCCAGTCATACTCAGATGAGGCTAGAGAAAAGTTCCCTTTAGCCTGACCCCAGTCTGATATGGAGGTCTGTATCTCACAGCTGCCTCTGTGGCGCCAGTCTCGGCTGCCTTCAGCATGCCACAACTCTCTAAGCCTTGGTAGCAGACAGGAGTTAAGGATAGCCTAGTAATTTGTACTTCCCTGCCTTTTTTTTCTTTGTCTGTAACTATTTCAGCATAACCCCTTTGCTTTGCTGAGATTAACTTGTTTTGCATTTTTAAGTGTCTCAAAATAAAGCCTAACAGGCACTAGGGCTCCCTATTTTCTTCAAAACAATAGATTTAAATAAATTAGAGCTTCAAACAAACACATCAGGGTGTCAGCAGTCCCAGACGAATCTGGGCATCCCAGAAGCTGGAATGTGTTTCCTTGACACATGAATGTGTTTCAAGAACCAGGGGAAGGCTTGTACCATGACACGCCAAAGGGCTGCGGGGGTGAGGTTGCATAGCTCATTCCCTGGCATACAACAGAGCATGGCAACTGCAAAAATACCCTCCTCATTGTGGCAGGCAGTTAGAAGTAATCAGGATGCTGTGACAGGTAAAATACCAAGACTCTTCCCTCACATTATACAGTATGGGTGAGCCATTGATTTTAATCTTCCCATCATTCCCGCAAATTTTTCTCAAATCCAATCAGATTTTTCCTTCATATATGAACACTGCTAGCCCCTTTTGTTTATTGTCTGGCCTCAAGCCATAATGTGTGTATATGTGTGTGTGAGTGTGTGTGTGTATAAATATATATGCACACAGGGAAGCATATATATCTGTATGCACACACATATTAGAAAAACATGTTTCTTTGTGTTAAAAGTTACTGCATATGTAATATTGTGGGTCTGACACATTTTGTGTGGCTGAACCAGTGCTGCTACAAATACATCTTTTCCTTTTATTTTAATGAAGTTAAACAATTGCTTCTGGGTCTAGGCAGCCATATGTCCCTTACAGTCCCACCTTACCACCTCCTTAGATTTGTGTCAATTGTTCTCACGTGTTAGATGAATACTTATAAACTATGGCAAAAGTGGGCACAAATTCTGCATTCCTTCTCATTGCAGTCAGATCTCAGCAGCCTTCTGAGGGATCACGGTGTACATGAGGTCATTTTGTCTTGCATAATGCCAAGGAAGTGAAGCAGTTTTCATCTATGCTTTAGGGAAGGGTGGCAGTATCTATCCAAGATTTTTCCACAGTTGGCAGGGTCAGAGACAAGGTTGAAATAAAAGCACAGTATGGATATTCCTTTGTTGCTCTCCCAGTCCTAAAAAAGCTCTTGGGGAGGGAAAATAGGTTTAAAAGAGAGTGCTAAGATGTCTGCTTCTGAGACCAGATAATGATCTACCTGTTTAATCTTTTGCTTCTGGAAAAAAGAAGCAAAGTTTGAGGGTTTAGCAGTTTTACAGATGGTTAACTGAGATCCTGTCCTTTCACCCTCAGTAGCAGACAAGATCTTGATGTTTGTTTTAGTGTTCGTATTGCACCCTGTCCAGGAAGCACAGGGTTCTTTTACTGAAGATGAGTGATACTACAGAGGGTTTTCTGAACGGGCTGACAGCACCTGCTGATGTTAAACTGAATCTCTTCCCTTTTGGACAGTAAGGTTGAGGGTGTGTTAGTAGTGGCAGCTTGATGTCAAAACCCAGTTGTGTGCCTGCGCAATCACTTTAATGTCTAGGCATGGTTTGGCACAGGCTTCTGCTCTCTCTCTCTGCTAGGGAGGCAGTGAATACCAGCAAGGTGGAAAGTAGAACTCTGGGCATTTAAATCTGCTCAACCAGCATATTTGCCTGGCCCTGCATGGTGGAGCTGCTGGTGTACGGATGGTGAACCACTTTCCAGAGCTGTTCCTCTTCTCTATACATGTCCTACGTGGGCACCCACTAAGCCAAGAGATGAAGGAGGTGTTTTATTTTCTTCTGAGAAACTAAAGAATACATTCAGCTGAGTCTGATCCCTCCCCACTGAGGAAGTATTTTTTTCACAGAGCTGTCAGCAGAAAGCAAGAGTGTTACATTCAGTTAATGAGCAGTGAGCCTGTTGTATCAATTATTCAATGTTTTTGGTGGTGGTGTGCCAAGATTATGCATCTTGGTTTGCATGGGCGTGACCAACCTTCCTGTCTGTGCCACCCTGAGCTTTGGACTCATTTTGCTTTAAAATTCAAGCTTGCTTTAGGCCACCATGAACAAGAAAGATGACAGCTGCATCAGTGTCTGTCATTAAAATCTGAGAAGTTGAGTAGTATGTTGATGGCGGCAGGGTTATTTTCTATTTTTCAACAATGTGAAAGAAAAGTCAGATCAATTATGCATCTCACTCCTACGCTACTAATGGATGGACAGAGAAGGGGTTTTTTTCAGCTGACACCTAGTGTGCTAAGTAAAGAGATTATTCCCCTCAGTTTGATTCCTTCATGTAATGAATGACAAGTACATGAATCAGTGGGGTAAAATGTGTGACAGATAACAAATAAGTTAAACACTTTGTAATTCTGCGTGGATGCCCTGACACAGAGGAGTAGGCATGTGCTGGTGTGCCGACTTGCAGTCACTTCTGATTGTGCCTTGATGTTTAAATAAGTTGTACTTCCAACTGATTTCCCAGATGCTCTTAAAATCTTAGGATCTTTTCAAAGTGCAGAAATCCCTTTATAAAGTTTCTTAATGAGCTTTAGAACTTAATTTAGTGGGCTGTTGTTTGTTTGTTTGAAGGAATAACACTCTACTACAAATTGTGATATTTGTAGTTATCTCCTAAACTCCAAGCACTGCTTTGGCTTGTGGCGAACTGCTCTCAGGTGACACACAGGACAGGCAGGTGTCGTGCAAACCCTCCTCTTGGTCACTGGCTGTAACACCAAGGCAGCAGCAGAGGCAAGGCTTTGCTTCATTGCAAATTAATATTGCACTCATATTAATAAATGACCTGGCTTTTTATTTACACCATGAGTGGTGAGGAGGAAAGGTAATAATTTTAATTTTTTTTTCTGATGGAGTCCATGAGCCAATGATGTTGTGTGATATGGATTAATAGCCATGGATTATCAAAGCTCTATTTCACTCTTTGTTTGTAAATGGCCACTTCTCAAAGCATTGATAGATTGATTCTGACCAGTACAAGATATTTTCTTCCATTTTCTTGTTCTCTTAAATTACTCTCTGATAGGATGGTCAATAATTCTGCTACTTAGTCCCTCCACTGACTCTCTTTAGGGGTACAAAAACCATAGTGATACAATTTTTAAAAAATCACTTTATATGTAGTATCTATTTTTTTTTTACTAATCCAAAAAAAGAATAGCTTATAATCATGGGATGTAATTTTTTTTAAAGTCTATGGATTTTAAAGGATTCTTTAAAAAAAGTAAATAATGTCCATAAGTAACTGCTCTCTTTAAAAATAAATGTTTGTCTGATATCAAAATACTGTGCTAAATGCTTTCATGTTTCCCATTTGACTGTACTGGCCAGGTGATCTAAAAGCTGGCTTCCTGCGTTCATAAATTGTAATTTAACACATACATAGCTTCTGGTGTTCACTTTCTGTGAATAACTCCTGAAGGATACAAAAAATGGCACAGCAAAAATAATACTTGCAACAAAGGATAGACTTAAAACATTTAACAAATTTGAAATGGCAAGTGTCATCCACTGGTAACTCTGATGTTTTGAATTCTGGAAATATTATCAAGTTTGGCTCAAAGCTTTATTTTATCATAACTGTGTCATAGTGTATTATGAGATGTGTGTTATTTTTCATGTGTTAAACTGTAATATGTCTATATATGAAAGGATACTGTCCATCAAAACAAAATTTATGGGATTATTATATATTATTCTTTTATTTTCCATTTGTGTTATATTTGCAAATGTTCACTTGTTTTGAAAAATCAAAAATATAGCAAAATTTCATCATGATTGTAATGAAAGTCATTGGTCCTCTTAATGAAGTTATAGGGAATAATTTTTTATTACTGATTAGCTGAAACAATTAGTAAGAGGAAAAATAAGTATCAATGTTCTTAAAAAATAAATGGAAAGATCTTACAAGCTCTGAGTCCCACGGGGACTTTTGATATTAGAAAGGATTTTTAGGTCACATGTGTGTTTGCTTTTGTCTGCATTCTAGGAGATAATGTAATTTTCTGAATTTATTTTTGTTGTCT
The DNA here is from genome assembly GCA_013398115.1 of Falcunculus frontatus. Classification (NCBI taxonomy): domain Eukaryota; kingdom Metazoa; phylum Chordata; class Aves; order Passeriformes; genus Falcunculus; species Falcunculus frontatus. Next base: position 339,706 of record VZRV01001521.1, on the reverse strand, counting down.
CACTTGTTTACATCATTTTTTGATCCTATTAGGTCAGCAAAGAGGGGAATGTGTAGCCTAATATTCAGGTCCTACTGGGAACACCAATCCTTTACATCATGGCTGTCTTTGGAATTGAGAAGTGGGCTGGCATTCTCAGTTTGAGAGTACTCACTCCTGTCTTGGGCACTTTGTTCTCAAGCAGCATTTGTTTAGAATATTCCAGAGATACTTTGGCTTTTTTTCTGAGTCCAAGCAAGGAGGAGCCTGACAGAGCCCTTCCCCGCATACAAGTTTCCTACGTCAGATTGCATTTTCTTAACGTGGAGTGCCTTTTAGGTTGCCCCCAGGCTTCCAAGACAACCATAAAATCTTGTCTGATGTGACACAGAGCCTAGAGAAGACCCTTTCTTTCCTGAATCAGCAGGTGGAGCAGCCATGTGTAGTGTTCTCCATATTGATTATTTATAATTCCACCACTACCTGTTGATCCATTTTGCTGTTTAGTTTAATAGGGTCTCATCATGTCTCATATCTTACTTAACTTGGTGTGCTTTATTTATTGTATTCCCTTAACCTGCCAACTTTAGAAATATTTATGAAGGAGATGCGGCTGTGGTTTTTTGAGCAACAGTTTTCTAAAGACAACAGGTAGAACCAGATGCACACATGTGCACATGCATCTTTTACCTAAAGATTTCTTCTCAGGCACAACAGCCTTCCTCAGGCATGAAACAAAGTTAACAGACTTCAAAGCTGAGCAGAAAAGGAAAGCAATTGCTCAGGTATACACCAAGCAAACCACCTCAGAAAGAAAACATCGTTAGTATGTGCAGAGTAGAGACAGTTGATGAGGCAGTTACCTTGCTAAGGGAAAGAAAGAAAAAATAATTTGTAGTCTGTGGAACATGAAAAGTTTAGTGGAAGGGAAAGGAAATTATACTGTGCTGTGAAATCAATATCTCTGTTGAATCCTTGTTTTCTGATGACCAGTAGTTTTAACTGTTAGCTCTGGGCTTGCCTTTGGAAGGCATTTTTGGAGATCTTTAAAGATCAGGACTGTGAGATCAAAGGTGGCATGGTTGTGAAATGTGCTCTTTGTATAAAATGGGGATATTAAATCTGTGTCAAGAGTCTATCACAGAGCTGAATCTCAGAAATATTTCATTCAGCACTTCTAATTCTTTGAGTGTGTCATGCTGAGTCCCAGAGGATGAACTTCTGAGATTGGAAAGGATCTTTTAGGTCAGATGTATGTTTGCTTTTGTCTGCACTCTAGCAGATAGTGTAATGTAGCTTGTTAAATGGGATTTACTCTGGCTAAGTCTATTGACATCTCCCTTTCATCTACAAGATAGCTGTACCTAAGTGCTACTGCTGCTGTGCTCAAATCCTCAAGTCTATACTAAGTTTTTATTGACTCGTTTCTGAAATTCCATGTTGTTCTTAAAACTGAAGTCAATCTACTTCGCTATGACAGTACATCACAAGTGGGCACAGGGGTCCTAGAGCACACACTGCTGCTCCAGATGTGAGCTCTGCCCCTGGCGTGCTCTCCCCACTATGGAAATAATATTTTGATTAGAATAAGGACTTTTTGACCCCCTGAAATGATCTTGCAGTTGCAGCCATGCAACCTGGCATTTTCTCCTTCTGCTCGCCCTGCATTTGTTTCACTAATCTTGACTCCTTAGGCCTGGAGAAATGACGTGGTCAGGAAGATGCTCAGGTTGCTCAGAGTTGCTCAGGTTGCTCACTAGTTCAGGTTACTCAGAGCCCCATCCAACCTAGCCTTGAACACTTCCAGGAATGGGGTGTCCACAGCTTCTCTGGGCAGCCTGTGCCAGGGCCTCCGCACCTTCACAATAAAGAATTTCTTCCCCATTTGTCCTGTCGCTACCTGTCTTAGTAAAAAGTCACTCTCGAGCTCTCTTGGTACCCTTTAGGTACTGGAAGATGCTATAAGTTTTCTCCAGATCCTTCTCTTCTCCAGGCTGAAAAACTGTGTGTCTCTCTGTCAGTCCCTGTAAGAGAAGTGCTGCACCCTCTGATCGTCTTCATGACACTCCTCTGAGGTCACTCCAACAGGTACACTTCTTTCTTATGCTGGGGATCCCAGACCTGGATACAGCAGTCCAGATGGGTTCTCACAAGAGTGGAATAGAGGGGGTGTCAGAGACTGAAAATAGTTCATGCCTCAAACATTGATACAAAGTTTCAAAGAAGCTACTACCACAGAAAACTCCCTGAAGAACTTTGGACTGTAAGTCAAACTACTGAGATGGGATAAAGGGAAAACCCATTCTTTCATCAACCTCAGACCCAGAGAGAAACAAACAAGTAAACAAAGAAGAGAATGTGAGCCAAACCCAGCAGCTGTGCTAAGGATCTTCCCTGGCTGAGTTTGGGGTGGGGGAGACCACAGCCCACAGAAGCCAGGTTTACACAGACTCCCCCCTGAAATGAGGCTGGGGGGAGGAGGTTTTGGGTGTAACCTCTGCTCAGGGGCAGTGAACACCCATCCTTCCTTTTACACAAACTGGCCCAGCTGTGGAACCCCCAACCCCACGGGCCACATCCACGGGACTTTCACGTGAGAGGCTTTGCGCCACAGGACTGCACATGGTGCAACAGATCCAGAGTCTACTGTAAGAGACTGCCCCCTTCCCCAGGGGGACATGCCTGGACATTGCCACCTGGCTCAAGGGTGCATTAATCCATAGGATTCTATGCTCTGGGGGGGACCTTCACCACCACCAAGACCAGCTGGAGAGGATCAATGGAACACTGTTGGGATCCATGGAGTGGTGATATTTTCCTTATTCTGTCCCTGTCACTCTCTTTCTGTCCCCCCCACCTATTTTCTACTTCTTTCTTTTTTTTTTTTTCTCTCTCTCTCTTGCTCTCGCTCTCTCTCATATTTACCACCAAATAAAACCCTTACTATTGACTGGCAAATGGTCTCATTTTCACCTTAATTTGGGCAGAGGAATTTCCAAAGAACTTTAATAATAATCGTAACAGGGGGAGAGTCACTTCCCTTGCCCTGCTGGCTGCACTGCTTTGGATGCAGCCCAGGATGCTTTGGTTTTGCTGGGTCATGTTGAGCTTCTTGTCAACCAGCACCTCCAGATTCTTCTCAGGAGGGCTGCTCTTGATCCATTCTCCTTCCAGCCTGTATCTGAGCTTAATGGGACCTTCTTGTTGCTCAGCTGAGCCCTGGGCTCTTCTCCCTTCCAGAAGCCCCATTGCTCCAGAAGTTGTTTTTCCACTCTGGTAATCCCTAGAGAGTCTATTGCCATTTTCACATTAAATAAAGCACACTTAGATCCCACATATTTTCTTTCTTCAGAGTTCCTACCTGAGCTGATGACAGGGAACAAATTAATCCCAGTTTGATCCAGTTTAATTAAACCATCTCAAAGGTGTTGCATTGGCTTGGATGTTTTGATCTTGTTATTATTTTTATTTATTGCAACAATATACCATTCTTGGTCTGCCTTTTGCTAGAAATATGGTTATTTAGTTAAACTTTATATTCCTGAGTAAGAGTCTGGGATACATTAATTGAACAGTATTTGTAGGACCACGTGGGTCGGACGGTCGGGACAAACGATGAGAGATCTCTGGAGTCAAAAGTTGTCTTGAAGCAAGCGATTTATTGCTAGGGCGTGGGTGAAGAGGCCCTGCAGAGAGCTGCCAGCCGCAGCTCTGGGCAGGGCCGCGGTAGAGAGCTGATAAGAAGAAGAGGTGGCGAAGAGGAGCAGGCGAAGAAGCGCAGGCAAAGAGAAGACAAAAGAGAGGCTGGACAGGAAATTCCTGATCCTTTTATCTCTTTCTACTGAATATTGTAGTCTACTTGACCAATCTAGTACAAGATACAGAGTCCTATAGCATTTACATACAGCCTATGAGAATCCTTACGTTACCATACTGTCTTGCATTTCAAACTCTAAAAACTGCTTTCTGGATCCCCTGCCAGGTTGGCGGGGTCTGCTCTGACCCTTGGACCTGTCTGCAAGCAGAGGGGATTGTTCAATCAAGAAGGGGGGTTACCTTCACCGGCCATACCATTGTTTTCCAGTTGTTCAGTAACTGGGGTTTGGCATTTCAGATATCGAACTCTGCCCTTAATTCTATTTCACTTATAGGTTTCATATTCTCCGAACTTAAACAATCATATTCACAAGGCTTTCCTGTTTCATCCTCCCCAACAAGTATTATTGTGCATAGATGGTATAACTGAGGCTGGTAGAGATATTTCCAATATAGGTTTGCCAACATTTTCAATCAGGTTCTTACTGTTCTGTTCCTTGGGAAATTATGATTGTGATGTCACACCTGGGGCATTTCTTGTTATTCTTTTCCAGATTTTTTGAGCATACCTGATTATTCTTTCATCGCTGCATAACTACTGTTATTACCTATTCTTTAATAAGTTAGATTGAAAGTACAAAATTATTTTATTGAAATATTTTATACAGTTTTGCAAAGATGGAAACCTTAATAATGAACTAATCACTTTGGCACACTCATGCAGGTTAATAATTCAACAGTGCATTAGTTATGCCTATGTTAAAATAATTCCTTTTCTTTCATTTAGCAGAAAAGGCCTACACTGGCCAACTTGGTACCTTTATATTTTTTCATATAGTTATTATAGAGCCTGCTGTTATTATAGTGCCTTAAGTAGTTATTATAGAGCCTTTGAGTGCCTTGAAATCAATACTGCATATTTACTTCCATAAAACTTAATTGGTTTTATTTCCATTTTATAGACAGAAAAGTGAAAAATGCCAAACCTGTAATTCTGAGGCGGCCCTGCATCTGTCCATGGGTTTTTACCAATCTTGATCTGTGACTTGAGACCACTCTTGATACTACAGGACAGAGAAGTCAAAAAGCTTTTTATTTTCTTTAATCCTACTCACATGCTGGACAATGCACAGCAAGTGTCGTCCCTTTGTATCAGGTAAGTTACTCGCTGTACAAGCCAGGAGCAGAACTCAGTCACCTCTGAAGACACTGGTTCCTTTATCCAGCTAATGAAGGTGCAAAGGGCAAAGCTGTACACCGAGGGTTATCCCTGTACCTTGGCTCTGGACAGGTACAGCAGGAGGTTCCTTAATCCTGCTTGTAGAGTTTTCCCAGGTGCTGTTGCAGCTCTGTAGTCTGCCTTTTCTCCCTCAGAGCAACACAAGAGCTATGATTCTGAAGTTTGTTCCAGTTGGATTTGTTATAGTTATTTTAAATCACTGTATTTCACAACTAAATTTTGGCGGCAAGTGCGAAAAAAGATAAGGCTGAATTAATAAAACAAGTCCAAATGTATTGTTTGGCTAGAAACCAAGGTGGTTTTTTTTGTAGTAAAATTCTATGGTTAATGTTATTTATCCTATTTTTCAATAATATTATTTGACCTCAGCAACAAAACTGAAAAATCTAGTTTCAAAACGCAAAATTGCCAATCATAGTACTTGATTCAAAACAATAATTTTTTTAATAAACATTTTAAATTTTTTTTTCACCCCCCAGGTATCTTGTTTCAAAAATATTCCTTGGAATTCAGTTAAACTCATGCAATGTTTTGGTCTGCTCAAAAGTGCATATTTCAGAAGACTTTATTTACCAGAAAAAACTTCACTCAGCTCAAATTATTTGAGTTGGGATATCTTTTTCTTTGGCCCAGTCTGAACCCAGTAAGTGCATTATTTTGCCTCTTTTGGTACCAGTGATGAAAAAAGTGACATTAACAATGCACACCTCTGTGGTGGGAGGGCAATGGCTGATTTCTACAGCCAGTGTACCACCTTCTGCTGAAGCTGTCATCTGCAGGCAAGTGATTTCTAGACCCATCTGTGCTATTTATTTCAAGCTGTTCAGTAGCTCCTTCACAGTTCTGTGGTGTTTTATAGTACTGCCACAGTAACCTAATAAATCCTCTCTGCCTGCACAAAATCAGAGGATGCTTAAGTTTTAGATGTTGCTACCAACTTACATATTTTCTCATGGCTTACAATATTTTTTTTCTTTTCTGAATTTGACAGGTTTTCTCCTCCAGTAAGAACTAAGTATTCACTGAGGGCATTATAGCTCTATCTTCATTTTTCTGCACTTTCCTACTTCTCATCCTCTGTTCTGATTTTCTCTTTCAAAAATCAAGTCATTTTCACAATTTCTTTGTAATGTATTCTCTGCAACCCTTGTTCTCCAGCATTTTTAGGAATTCATGCTGCCTTCTTAATTGACCTGTCATTTATGGACTGTATCTCTAATTCCTGGATGATACTTGGTAACCATTCTGAATTCTGATGAACAAAGCAGAAAATTTCAAATCTGCAATACTTTGGAGACAATGGGCTGTCTGCAGGCAGGATGCAATTGTTATTATTCAGACTGGTTGCTAAGCTGTCCTTGCTCATCAAACATGCACACATAACTATGTACTTTGAGTGTGAGTTTGATTTGGTCAGCTTGATCTGTTACATCAATGCTAGAGTTAAATTAATCTTTTGACATAGACAACTGCAGTTTGAGATAAATTGAAACTGTGTTAGTCAAAGGCAAGACTCTAGCACAAAATCCTGGCCTTCCTCATTGCTTAATTAGTTTTATAAACACGTATTTTTACAAAATTAAGACAATGGTTTTGAAGATCTTAGTTCTTTTTTGCTCTATGAAGTTGTAATCCAAGCTTATCTCTCTTTTCCTTCCTTCTTCTCATGCAGAAGTTTTATGAGCAGATCATTCTAAGTGACTGGACTTTAAAACCAGATATGCAGGTAGGAGTAATTGCTTCTCAGAAGCTGAGATGATTTACTAAAACACATGTGGTTTAGTTTGTTTTTTTGCTGTATGTATTCCTGACATGACATTTCTGTTTGGTACACAACTGTGACAAGTTCTCTGCCAAACTTTGTATCTTAGTGTTGCCTATAGCATCCATAGTTATAGTATTCCTTGCCTGACTGAAGTTTTCAATAGTAAATAGGGCTGAAAGAGTTAACATGTTAGGTTGCAGGGCCAGTTATTTTACTAAAAGCAAAGCTGGATGAAGAATCAACATTTCCCTGATATTCCTTCTCCTTAGTCATTGCACATGATCTGTTTATAATAACCTTTGCTAGATCAGTCTCTACCAGAATTCTCATTATTTGTCCTTCTCTCTGCCCTGAAAGAGAATATGGTAGTATCTGTGCAAAGAGCAGCCTGTAGAAGGTTATGGGAGGCACAGTTAGATCTCCCTTGGGGGCCCTCAAGAAATGGTTTTCTTGCTAGTTTTCAGATATTCCCATTTAAAGGATCATCACAATGCTATAAGGAGTATCTTGCTGTTAAACAAAACTCCATGAATTATCCTTAAGCCAGATCAAGCCCATATGGATGAGAAGTTTTTTTGCAATGTTCAGAATAGACAGCACAATTTAAAATACTGACAAAAGATGCATATGTAGTTAAAAGGAAGCTGTTCTGTTAATTTGTTAACCAAAAAAGAAAACATCCTCTTCTGTATTACCCAGCCTGTTCACACAGGGAGTTTTTTGCTCAAATTCTCAGGAAAACATTTTTTTCCTTTGTGCTCATGAATACCAGTAGAGGTAGGACCTTCCAAGTCAATCGTATTAAACTTTGAACCTATTTCCTTGGAGTCTCTTGGGTTTTCACTTATATTCAAATCCGCCTCTCCTTTCCTTCCCCAAAGTCTACACTAATGCAAGAAAGAAAGAATCTAGCCCTTTTTCTAGGAAATGATTACTGAAGGTCTACCCCCTTTAGAAAGACTAAAGCAACTTCTGACAGGTCAGGTGCTATCTTCTGAACAAGACTGCCTCTACTAAACTCATTAAAGGCATAATACCTTTCCCTGGCTCCCCATTCTCACAGCCTCTCAGCAAGTGCATTTCACTGTGAAATGTCTCAGGCCATTGAACATTGCATTTTATTATCAACTACTAAATGTGCAGATGTAATCCAGGCAAATAATACCCATTAAATGAGCACATGCCTTCCATTACTGGTTGTTGATTTAGAACAGATACTCTGTAAATCAGCCTCTTTAGAATGACAGTGGGTTTCAGGCAGACAGTCTTACAGCTGAGGGAACCCACAGCTGAGGTTTTTGGGCAGGAGGAGTTATAATGCCAAAAGACAGCTGTTGAGAGAACTTTGGTGCTCTTTAATTGCTCTGTCTTCTCTTAATTGAGATATTGGTCAACATACAGAATTGGAGCATTGCAGCAAACTATTCAGATTTATGCAGTTGCAGAGGCTCTAAGTGCAATGCCCCATTTGATGGCTGAGGCAAAAATGTCTGGGACTTTAGGTCCCCTTCACTCCCCAAAAGTAGAATCATGCTGACTCACAGAAGCATAAATAAAAATAAAAGGATTTTTCCAGCAAGGCATGCTATTGAAAAGGTCAACAAAATGAAATGTCTTGTCTTCACACTAAATCCTGAAAGATTTCCCGGTTCTCCCGTCTGTGAATTGAAGTTTTCAATTCTGTCTCTGACTCTGCATTTGTAGACAAATGCTTCTAGCAGATGATTTCATTGTAATGCCTAAATCAAAACAAACTGGGAAATACACTGCTGTTTGTGTCGATGTCTAACACTACACAGCATGTGTGAGTGCACAACATTACTTTTCATGCTGGCACGAGCAATGGATCAGACTACAGAACAATTACCTTTACTCTAAAATTGTGCCTTCTATTATAGTGTCTTCAGTTTTAATGAAGATCAACTGTGACAAAGCTACACAGAGTAATGGAAGTACCAGAGTGAAATTGCTTTTTGAAAACAAAAAGCTTTTTAAAAAGTCACAAAAGGACTGGGGGAGCTATGAGTGAATTTTCTACCCTAACATTTTGGCATTACTCTGTGGAACCTTTTGCTATCAGCAAGGAATGAGAAATTGCAGTTGACATCTACAGCTGGCATTTGTCTCCATTAACGATTAATGGAGGGACTCTGTTCTCTTGGCTTAGTCTCCACCTGTCAGGTACTCTTTAGGAGAAAAGAGAGCAAAGAGAAACCAAACAGATTTAGGCTTCCTTATTTTGAACCAGGTTTTCCAGTGAAATCTATAGGCAAGTGTTATATTTGCATCCTTAAGGAAACAATGTCTTTGTGGCCCTGCTTGTCTCCTCTCCTTCAGACCTGATGTTTCATTCACTCATCTACTATGGAAATTTTCTGCCTGTCTTTTCATATCAGGAGATAAAAATCAATTTTTATACTTGGTCCATCATTAAAAGCAGATGGAAAGCCTGTGGCATAGCCGTGTTTTAATAGAGAGAGCACACTTCTATGTCTCTGGCACAGGAGGTAAAATACTGCTGAAAGACAGAGCCTGAAGGGTCCTTCTATGTGTTATGGGAATAGCAGCTACTTGTTGGAGATTCAGTGAAGCAGGAAAGCTGGAAGGTGGTTCCTCTGCATGTCTTAGAGGAACATCCCACTGACTGCCAGCAGCGAGCCTGGTATGGCTGTAATTGGTTCCAGATTCCCCATCTCCTCCACAGGATGATGTCCAAGAGTTTTGTCCTGAAAGCTGGTGGGGTTTTTTCTTGCATTGAGCAGGAATTGCTGCAACCTAAGAAGGCAAAGCAGAAGTATCACACCCACTAGCTTTTAAACGCATTGATGTCAGATGTTACCCATATCATCTTTCTGGCATGTTAGGTGCACAGACTCGATGTCTGCTTGTTATAACTCCCAAGAGCACTCCTGAACTCCTAGAATTGGAGGCACACTACAGTGGTAACCCAGCTCTGTAGTATTTTTAGGCATTTATCCACACAATGTAAACCTAGGCCAAATTTTTCCAAGGGTGCTGGGACATGCTGTGGTCCTCTTCCATGGCTGAGTTATAATTGCCCAATGAAAGGTGATAGTTTGCTGTTTCACCATGGTCAGCGAAAATATCTTTGAAAGACAGCATAGAATGCAATAAAAGAAATAACGAAACTTAAGCCTGGTCCAAGGCTGTTGCTGAGTAGAAAACCAAGAGAGTTGTTATAGCAACAGATGAAGAATTTTTTTTTTAATAAGTGCGTGCACGTGAACCTTAGAACCCTAACAAAACTGTGACTGTGAGAAAGTCTAAATGGTACCTCTTAGGCTTATGTGTGTTTGCTGTACTTGAGCTTCCCGGCTGACCAAAGCTGAGAGCCTGTATTACTGTCATCGTAAGCCCAAGCTTTTAAGACTCGCTGAGGATCCGAGCCTTGGATATATCAGCCCAGCCCATGGTCTTCTCTAACTGGGACGTGGTTTTTGGAAAACAGTCATTTGCACAGTGCTCTGGAGCCCGTGTGGACCAGGCTTCCATCTGCCCGTGAGGTGCTGTGCAGGCACACCCTGGCTGAGTTTGCTTTGTTTTGCTGTCAGCAGCAGTGTTCTGAAGATCACAGGGATTTAAAGTGGAGTGGCAGCTGCTGTGCCATCTCTCACCTGGCACGGGGCATGTCTAATCCACTCACTAATAATCGAATATCAGCCGCATGAGCCTGGATTTGAACTAGCGTTCCTGCCCCTTGTAATGCTAAAATAGTAGCTATTACAAGAGTAGTTTTCCTCACATACAAAAGTAGGAGAGGGGATTAGAAACAGCCACAAACAAGGCGTAGATGAATACATGTACCGCTAGAAGGCAGCCAGCTATTTGACCTCAGGTTCATATTTCTGTAAACATGTATCTTGGCAACGTATCATTCAGTTTCTCAATATGATGCAATAAAAGCCCTTTCTCATACATCTTGGCTGTCTTCTTGTGTTATGTTACAAATGATTATTGTTAATTCTGTGTTTAATTGTGCTAAGCATAATTTATTTGCTGTCCAGTGATTTTAACTGTTGGACATAGCAAAATATGGTTGTTTTCTCTTCTGCTTCCTTCTGCTTCTCATTTGTGGATGCTGAAAGCAGCTGGATCTGTTCCATGTGAATGGAAATAATTATGGGCATGTACAACAGATTCATTAATCTCAAGAAGGCATCTCAAGTGCGTATACTCTTGGAATACTCTTCATGAATTGTCTTCATCTTTCCTGTTCTTAAAAAATTCCTTTCTTTTAATTTTCCATCACAAACCTGCTCTCTGAGACTCTACCTGCTTTCCCTTGCAAATGGGGTTTGGAAGTAAAATGCGTTTCAACTAAAACTGACAGTGATGACATGTTTCTTGAACCTAGATGCCTGTCCCAGATGTTTTGGAGAAGAGGGAAGCCCTGAATCTTTCAAATGCAGTTGGAGCACTAGGACCATTTTGTACAATGTGAGCCCAAAAGAGCAATTTTGCTCATTGTCCCTTACTTTTTAAATATATTTTTCCTGGGTTCCAAATGCAGAGCAGTCAGGACCCAAATATTTTATTTTGTGAAGTTTAATAGTGTGAAAATAATCCATGGTTTTTTCTGCTAGACTCACTTTTCCTCTTGGTTTTGCCTTTTTAATCCTTGTGAGCAATTTATCAGTCAGACTAGCAGTAAACCTTGTTCCATTGGTGCCTAGAGGTTCTGCTTGTCCTTGAAGTCACTGTCAGACAATTCTGTTCAAATCTTACCCTCCAAAGCTCCCAAAGTGCTTGACTAGGAGTCCTCATGAAAAACCAGCACAGGGCCAGGGTGCTGAAGTCAGGCAGCAACTATGAAGTGCACCATGATGGCTTTTAAAGAGGGTAAGAACCATGCATCCTCATGAAAAACCAGCACAGGGCCAGGGTGCTGAAGTCAGGCAGCAACTATGAAGTGCACCATGATGGCTTTTAAAGAGGGTAAGAACCATGCATCCAGCACAGCAGCAGATGTGTTGGTGTTTCAACACATACACATCAGCATACATCTTTCAAGACGTTGGTCATCCATGCCCTTTCAAGTCTGAGCGCAGGGACTTGTGTGCATAACCCTGTGGCACAGCTAATGAACTTCCTGAGATACGCAGATGGAAGTTGCTCCTCCGTCTCCAAATCAAAGCCTATAATGCCCGCATCATTGCCTTTTAAATATCCTGGGTTTGATCACATCAGGGAATGTTTCCAGCTTATCCGTATTCAATTTATGTTACTTGTATTTCTTATTTACCACAAATAGGCTTGTCTGTGTGAAAAAAATGAGATCAACACTTAATGGAAGGAAGCTTTTGAGGATGTCTCAGCTATTGTTCACTGTTATCTGCCAAACAGAATAATGACAAAATAGAAGGCAGTGCGTGCATTTTATCTAATGTATTAGTCTTCTAATGCTGAGGATATAGGGAGGAAAACAATCAGCAGGTAAAATGCACCCCTGGGTAAATATATAGAGTGCAAGGCTACTCTGAAATACAAAAACCTTACAAAATTAGCAGTTTTTCATTGTAGATTCTGGTTTTATGTATATATAGTACTTAATTACCTTGAGGAGGAACTGCAGTGAGACTGCATGGAGAGGGAGTGTTGGGACAAGAAATGCAAGTTTGGTATGGTAAGTTATGGTTGAATCTTTACACCAATTAGATTTTGCAAAGGTGCACTTCAGGCAGTAATCAGAATTATGAGAGGTGAATGACAGTAAAAAGAAAATGTTTACCCTTTAATGCACTGTAGACCTCTCTGCATGACTGTCGTGGTTCAAATGCATCTGGAAATTGAGCATACACAGCTGCTTACCATGGAAAAAAAGGCAGCCACAACAAAAGTGAACTCAATTAAGAGCTGAGTTGTATCTTCTACCCAGTGTTGAAGGGGATTTAGTATTTTATCTGATTTCTGAGTTCTTGCCCACTTTTCTATGAAGGGTTTGGTAGTGGGACAAAGAGCTTTCTGGTTGCTTTCGTGAATGGGCCTCCAATCTACGCACTGAGCCTCATTAGATGGATAGTGCTTTCACAGGCATGCCTGGGAACTGGACTTCATGATCCAGAAGGTCCATCTGAGGTCTATAAAAGTAAAAAAACCAAACCATAATCTACTATTTGCATATGCAGATTGATCTTCCCATCTTCTGTTTCCCAGAGGAAATTTCTTGTATTTTCAGTTTGTCACTATAATTTGGGCTGGTCAGAAATATCTCAGTTTTTAAATTATTATAAGTTGTTGATTAGAGTTGTTTTTAAAACCTCTTTTAATTTTTTTTTTTTCTGAAATACTCCAGGAGTAGTGTTATCGATAATTATCAGCCCATAATGGAATTTTCACTTGAAAGAGAGACAGGCACAATATTAGATGTAGCCTGGGAAATCAGCAGAATTGAAGTGTGGTGGAGAGGGGCCTTACACTGTGTGCTATGTATTGCTAGTGATTGGCTCAGGTGCCTGCATGCAGATTATTTTGAGCTGTGCATACACATAATTCCTATTCCTCCTAGTGCCCCCGATCAAACTGAAAAACTGTGCAAAGTCTTGGGTTCATATGAATTAAAAACCCTGACCAGCTTACAAACACTTGAGGATGTAAAAATTCTTGTTTGTTAGCAAACTTCAGCTGCCCTTTCCTGATCTGTAATCCTACCACTGCTTACAACATGTCACTGCAACATTATTTTGATTTGAAAAACTTTTTTAGGAACTGAGGAACTTTTCTAGTGTCACAGTTCCAAAATTGGGGTATATTAAAGGACCGTGTCAAAACCACATGGACAAAATTTCATAGCTGTGTTCTCAACGTTTTGAACTCTTCTGGTGTCCTTTGTGAGTAGAGCTCACTACAAGATCATAAATAAGTTTCATAGAAACATTTGAGTTATTCATTTAACGTTCCGTATTTTCAGCCTAATCCAAAGACCAGATTTGATTCACGGGGAAGAGAGTGGTGTTGGCATTAATTTCTAAATGAAACCTGAGGATGTCAAACTGTGTGTATGTGCATAGATTCACAGTAGGAACTGGGGCAATAGACTATCTTGTAAATGGTCCCTGGTTAAGTATAATTTTCTTTAAAATGTCCCTTTTTCTGCATAACTGGTGTCTTTGGCTAGGTAATATTTTGCAAGCAAGGAAAAAACCAGCTATTTCGGTAGGGACACTCATTAATTTAATTGCTGTTATTGCGTATTTCCGTATCAGCAAAGTACAATCTGCATTATTTTTTTAGTGTCAAAATATTCTTTCCAGTTCAGTAGTATTCTTCAAAGTGAAAATCTCAGCTGTTTTCTGTTAGTCTCCCACCTAAGAAGAAGATTTAAAATCAGTTGTATCAGCAGCTTGTTCTTGCTGGCATTGAGATTATATTTTCTTCCCCCTCCCTATGTATCCTAATGCCTTTTTCTGTTCCCTGCCACAGCTCTACTCGTGAACCAGCCAAGCAAAATTAAAGATTCCAGAGTTTCTAGCAGCAGGAGAATTCTAGGCAAAGGAGGTTGGGTACCCAAAAAACTATGTGTTAGCAACAAAAAATCTTCAGTCTGGTTATGGAGATCTTTGCACATATTTGGTTATGGCAGGATTTTGCACTAACTGACATGGAGTGAAAAAATTATGTGGGGAAAAAAAAAGTAATTAATTGTTGATGTGACTGTAGCAGACTTCATTCTGTTTCTTCACAGACTTTAGGACTTGAGAGCATAGAACTTCATACTTTCCTAATTAGGATGCCAGGGGAAATAAATTATTTAGATCTTTATTTAGTATTCAGTAAAAGTGCTAAGTCCTACAAGAGTGTCAGTTAGATCCATGGACCTCTCCAGGGAAGGAGGAGAGCTAGGGAAGCATGATGATTATTTAATCCATACAAATGCTGGACAAGAATAGTTATAGCTAATGAAAATGCTGCTGGAGTGATAGGCACTGTTTTCATTTGTCTCCAATTGCAGATGATATGTCCTGTATTTTTCCTCTTTGTGGGTGTCTTCTGTGGAGTTGTAAATGTATAAGTAATGCAGCATAGAAATGTGCACTAGCCATATTATTGAAAGTTATCATGGCATGAGCTTTCAAAAATGAGTAGCAACTTGAAGTTAAAGCTGTATAAAAGACTTTCCTGTGAGAAACTCCATCATACAAAGCATTGCCATTTATTTCAATAATATTTTATTAGAGCTTTTTAATGACTATGGCAGATAAGCAGGTCTGTCCGTTATCTTTGAGGAACATTTGTATTAATAATGTCACACAATTTGTAATGATTGCTACAGAATATTCTGTCCCTATTAGGAGCTTAGTTTAAGATGATATGCAAAAGCCAATCTTCTAAAGGGCAGAAGGTTCCCCACTCTCTTACACTGAGCTCCCAAGTCACAGCTGTTTTTCTCAGCTGGATGACAGCCCTCCCTTGACCAATACAAAGGAAACATAAAAAATCCCTCCCTGAGCCCATCCATAATAGCAAGTTCTGAATGCATATGTGGTAGACAGAACATTAGTGACCTTTTTTGTTTTAAGGTAATCCTGCTGTTTATAAAATGTGATACAAGGTCATTTGGTAATGCAAAACTGCACTTTCAATTATTTACAGGTACTTTTGTGGGTTAGGTTTTCTTTCTTTTTTTTAAGACCCATAACATGAAGCCCAGCAATTTATTTCAAAGCATAACCTTGCTCCTTAGTGGGATATTTGTAGCTATGATTAGTGATGAAAGAAGAAGAAAAAAATTCACAAAAATTAAGTGTCAAGTTATAACACTGAATTTGAACTTAAAGTGGCGACAGTTTCCTTGTAATGCTACAGGACTCACTGAAGCCCTACGTGTAATGTTCCTGGTTTGGAGTGATATCCAGACTTATATATTTCAAGCATGAGTGATATTTTTAGTGAATAAACTAAGCAAATAGTTATTTATGGATATCGTTTGTGCTACACTGTTCTGTGTTTTGTCTGTGGGAGATCCTGTCTCTGTATTCAGCACACACATAATGAAACAATGAAGAAATTCAGGGTTTGCAGTAGCACCACAAGAAATACCCATTTCAGCTCATAATGAGATTTTTAAAGAACTGCTGAGAAGATTTCAAATATCTATATTGGCTGCAAACAAGTTTTTGAATTATCTTGACTTCATTTAATTCAGGACAGTTCAATGTTTGCATTATACCTTCATAGCTCTCAGAATCATACGTAGAAAAGAGCCATTAAGATCCATTGCACTCCCTCTTCTTTGCAGGTCAAGGCAGTATTGCTCCTTAAATTGCATTTTTCTGTCATTTGCCTGGCCTTGGTAAAGATTTGTTAGGCTGGTTTTTAAAAAGGACAGCTACAGAAAATGAGCCACACAGAGTGAAGATGAGAAGGCTTCCAGTTTTGGAAGCTGATAAAATTGGGCTGTGGTATTCATGCCAAATGTGGCAGGAGTGTCTTGAAAAGTACATTGGGGATGACTCCTGCTGATAAGTGTAGAATTACAAGTAAGGATGTCCACTTGTTCTTCAGGGCATGAAAACACAAGTATTTTATGAAACAATCAAGTTTATGACCTTAGGACTCCACAGTTGTGCACTGTGAGGAATGAACAATCTTTTAGGATGCTGGTACAAAAGTGAAAGAATATTAGGTTGAACTCCTAGATGCATCTGTTCAGGTTTTTTCTCTTGATCTCTGAGTCTTAGATACTATTCATACAGTTGAAAAAAATGCAAGATATTGTTCTCCTAATTTTAATAGTAAAACAGATTTTGGGTTTTATATGGAAACTTGTAGGATTTAATTTTTGTCTGCTGACTAAAGGGAAGTGCTTTATCTGAAGAGGAAGTTAGTAATTGCACAGAGTAGAATGGTGGAAGACTGGATTCATGCAACTGAAGATATCCTTACTTTCTAATTCTAGTGCCATTATTAACAAAATATTAAATATTAAGATAATTTAGCATTTACCAGAAATAACTAATATGATAACTGTTTTGCTCAAATACCTGTTTTAAAAAGCTCTTGTATAGCTCCTTCTGGCTGCAGTCTGTGGGTCTCATAAATAATTCGCAGTTCAATGTGGAAATGGCACAACTGTTAAAAAAAAAAAAGGTAACAAATGTAAGAGTTTGGTGACATTCGATGGTTTACTATGGTATGACTCAAACAGATTGGATAGTTGCTGATAAAACTGTCTTTACCTAAAATTCCCTTCTTTCTGTATGTAGTTTTATTATTATCATCATTATCATCATAATTTTAAATTTTATGAGCTAGTTTTGAAATATTAGCAATACTCTCCACACTGCCCTCAAACTTTTAAAGCCACAGATCTTTCAGTGATATGTTAACTATTGGCATCTTTCATGTGAGCCTTTTATTTTACAGTCTCATCCTGTCTTTAAAAACTTTTTCTCCTAGATTTATACATCCTTTGTCTTCCTCCTCTCTGTAAATCAAGTGCCCCTGTAGGTCTTCATGGTCACCTTTTAGTTCTTTGATAAGCCCTAGGAATGGGAAAAACACTTAAAATACAATTTAAAATCATAATTTATGGCATGCAAGATAGTGGTCTTTGAAATGAGCAGGGCTGCTCGTGGCTGAGTGTTCCAGTTCCTCTGCAAAACCCCAAGGAAAGCTCTCCACAGCTGAAATCCCTCTGTGCAACTGGAGCAGTCACAGACAGTGGGTACCTCATGCTGAGGTAACTGTCCTTGTGCTTATACACAGCATATGTGAAGCAGTGCCACTTATTTTGAGCTTCTGTCATCTGGAGAATCCTGAATGCCCCTTTGCTGAGTTCCTTTGTTTTGCCTTTTTTCTTGACAGAGGGATTGGCTTCTGAGAACAGGATTCACACCAGTCTATTAGCACAGCACAACATTCCATATGACCACACATTCCTCCTCACTGTTTACAAAAGGGTGCCACAAATGGGTTGATGTGCTCATCCACTTCTTCTGAAATGCTGAGAAGAGAAGCCCTCACTCAGGTAGGACAGGCAGGAGATACAGGTCCATGATGTGCAGCTTCTGGGAAAGGGGTTGGAGCAGGGGCAAAGGGTGAAATGAGAACTTGAAATAGAGGTGTTGTCACAAATCCATACCTCAGCACTGCATGGGCTGCTATGAAAGAAATTAACTCCAGCTAATAAATAGATAGTTCATTCCCCTGACCTTGAGGCTATCTGTAGCCAGCTCTACAAACATCCCTGTGAGATTCCAAACCAACTTGTCTGTTTTCTCCAGCATGTAGGCCTGGACATTTTCCGCAGGACAAATTCTGCCCTAATTGGTGACACCTGTACAAACACACTTGACAGTGGGGTTTGGGTGGGACTGATTTCCTCCTGATGCTTTCTTAGGTCATGAATGAGCAAGTAGCAGCAGCATCTTTCCCTCTGTAGTGTGGTCTCAGTTAATTAGCAAGCTAGAAAAAAATCAGGGAGAAATTTCTGGTCATGGAAGTCTGCAACTATGATGGTTAACAGTATATGGATCTTTACAGTAAGAAGATCTAAAAGCAGCTCTTCAGAGAGGCAATCTACTTGGAATAATTTTTTCTTCTTTTTTCTCTGTCTCCACAGGTTGCCTTATGTGAAGAAGCATAAAAATACTAAACATATGCAAACTCATGAACTGGAATTCTCTGGCAGCAGTTAGGCATATAAGTCAGACCTGAAAATAAACCACTTAAAAAATTAATCCTGTGGGGAATACAAAACAAATGTAGAGAGACCACTGTCAGAGCCAATAATTTGCCTATTGTTCATATACCCAAACACCTGCTATATCCTGTGAGTTTCCTGGGTTTCCATCCGGCCTGCCTTCCATGTGGGCTTACTCTCCAGTAGACTCCAATGTAAGGGACCAGAAACAGGGGCTACTTAATGTGAGTGCTGCTGGCTGTGTGTAGAAGGATGCTCTGTATTTTTTCTTCCCCAATATTTGAAAGACAGCAAGCACTAGCTAGTATCCTGGAGCTCTTCCTCCAATTAATTTCCACTCATTTTAATAAAATAACATCCCTGAGCAGAAAAGAGAACAGGGTTGTGAGGACCATGCTTGTTCCAGTGGCTTACAATGAGCTTTTTTTTCCTTCTTGTTTTGATTTTTTTGAAGTTATCAATACAGCACCAGTAGCTTCATTACACCTCAATTTCAAGCTGCTCTCAATTCCACTATTTTCTCTAACTCTTGAGGTGGTGTTTGAATAGTGTAGGATGAAGAATGTTACTCACATGGTTAATTCTCTTTTTATATGCTTCAGTGTGTCAATTGCAGAGGAATTAGGTGAGGCTGGAGGGACTGCAAACCAAAGCCAAGTGGCAATTGATCTCTGTTGCCTCTTTTCTGCTTTTGTCTCATGCTCTACAGGTAGTCAGCTGTGTCAAAGCATCTTCTTAACTTCTCCAAAGCCAAGGATAAGCCTGCATCAAGAACAGTATTGCTTTACTTTATTCACCCGTAGCTTTACTATACAGGTGTGTCTAAACACCTACTGTTGAAGTCATTTCCCTGGCGTGTTATGGTTCAGGGAAATGCCTCCTCCAGCCTGCAGTGGACTTGTGTCTGTTGCTGCTAAGATCCTCAGAGCTGGGAAAAAAATGTGAGGGCTGGATGGGAGTTCAAAGATGAAGTGACTTTTCAGAAGAAACAGAACACTATAATTACGGTCTGGAAAGTGAATAATTTGAGGTTAGTTCTCTGTATGTTCCTCTGATGTTGCTTGAGACCATCTTTGTGTGAGGAGGTGTGAAGAAGGATTGCTGTTTCTCTGGGATGAAAATGTGGTTTATTGTGTTTATGGTGAAGGAATTGTGTGTCAGAAGTTTCCATTGTAACAGCACTGATAAAGGGTAGGGTGAAGAGGTTTTCTGAGTTTGGTGGGGGTTTTGTCTTCCTTTGATCCCTTCAAAACAGTGTGGGCTGATTTATTTGTCTGAACTAATATCAGTGGTGTTCTATTTATTCACAGAAAAAGTGCAGTTGAAGCTGGCAAGGGTATAAAAAAATCATTTCTATTTTAAGCACCTGTCCGTCAAGTGTCTTACCATAAATTCATTTCAAGTAGAGAGATCACTAAGTGATGCCTTTTCATCACTATCAAATTAGATTTGGACAAAAGACATTGACATAAGACTCACTGACTTTGCCATCACCTGTGAAGCACTGACATTTCCTGTCTCTGCACGTAATTTAAGGCAATACAGTTGTGGTCTCAAATATAAAATATTTTGCTTTTATTAAAAAAAAATCTGAATGTTTGGACATCAGCTGCTCTTTCTTGTGTCTGTGAGAAATCTGCTTATCACCTGGAGGAAATAGTTAAAATGGCTCTTGCAGGATGCTGATACTGATCTAAGGTGTCTTTTATAACTGCTTTTAAAAAAGGCTGGTAAGCCTGACTAGTCCATTGATGAGCAATTAGTACTGTGCAGGATTCCTTCTTCACCTCAGACAGGTTTTTTTTGACAAAATGATGATGGGACTGTACATCATAACACTTGAACTACAGAAGAAACTCTGTAATTTCCTAACTAGGACATGGGGATTACAAATGACAGTCCAGAATAATGAGCAGGGATTAGCTAATTAAATTTTACTTGTGCATGCTATATTCTGTCTCTTGTTCCTGTTTAAGTTAGAAGACTCAGACAGAGTGAATTGCTTTAGATTAAAATAAAAACTACAGTGCTCTCATCTTCAAACTCAATTAAAAGTAATTACCATTTTTAAAAAACTTTTTCAAGGCAGGGAATTGCAAGATTACACTTTTGCATGTTCTCACAAGTTCCTTTCTCTTGGCATGCAAGCAAGTTGCCAGTCATCGTAGAAAATGTTTTGGCAGTACCTTCCTGACACTTCTGTGTGGGAGGTGTAAGAAGAAATAGGGAGTTTGCTCTTTGCTGCAACCATTCTTTCAAGAAGTGATTTTTGAGGTGGAGTTGCTTTCTGAGAGCTAAGTAATGGCAGTTGTCAAAGACTTCCAAAGGAGAGAATAGCAAGAGTTATAAAATTGCCTTTAAAAAAAAAATTATTTTAGATTTTTACTACATGATCAATAGCCTGTTGAGAATAGACTTATGTGCTGTGTATGATCCCTCTTCCACCCAACTCCAGCCTCCTAGAACCCGAGTTCTGTGCCTCAGATGCTTTCAGGGAGGCTTTCCTGACTTGTGCTTGGAGCCCTTTAGGTGGGGGACAGCAGGGAAGCCAGGAGCAGAAAGGAGTGATGCCCCAATCATAGCTGTCTCCTCCTCGATGACACCTACAAGCCCTGGTATGATAGGTTTCTTTGGACTCTGCACAAATCCTGCAAGGTCAAATGAAGAGTGAATGTTCTCCACTTCCTCTGACCTCGTGAGGCCTCTGAGCTGGGTCTGAACTGCCTCTCCAGAGCCCCGTCTGGCTCCCACTCCCCTGTCCAGGCCAGTGGTGACGTACACCAAGTGATCACAAACACCCTGCTGCTTGTTTAAAAAAAAAAACAACTCCCAGTTTGACCCCACTTCAGTCTCCTCTGTCCAAGCTGGTGTGATGCCTGTTTCCACTCCATGCCAGGCCTGCAAATAAGCAAAACCTCACAGCCCTGCTCTGGTTCCACCATTAAGTACAGCTTGGGATGATGCCATTTCCCACTTCATGGTGTGATTTTTGGAGTTATCCTGTGCAGAGCCAGAAACTGGACTTGATGATCCTTGTGGATGCCTTCCAACTCAGGATATCCTGTGATTCTATGATTTCTTCTTGCTTCCTTCTGTCAGGAAGCCAGATATTTACAGAAACAGCCACAGCCATGTATGTAATCCCAGAGCATGACCTGAGCCCTTTTGGGGTAAAGGCTGGAGTCTCCTCGGTGGTCTCTTTTCAGCAGGCTTGCCTCCTTACATTAACCCTGTGTAAGGAAGGAAGCAGCACAGTGACACACTGTTATCATGGCTTGTGTAATGGTAAATACTCTGCTGGGTGACTAAATTGCTCAGTCTTCTTCATGGTAGCCTTAAGCAAAAAAAAATAGTAAAGAAACAATAATAAAAATAATACAAGTCTCAAAAGGGAGAAGAAAAGTGTTTTAGAGGGACAGCATGCAAAACTTATTTCCTGGAAAAGAATGCTCTGTGTGCGAGATCCTTAAAGTATGAAGGTGTTAAAGGCACAGTCCCAGTTCTGGCACTGAGGAGTTGTTGGACTGTGGCAAGCTGCAGCCCAGCATCACTCAGAGGAAACTTGGAGTCTTGCTCCAAGCTGATGTGAAATTAAAAGCCAAAGGCCAGGGCTGTTTCACTATCTTGAAAAGGAATAAATGAAAAGGAGTTTGAAAAAGGAACAAGAAAGTTTGCTGTTTATGAAACAGTTAGGATGAAAAAGGTATTAGTCCAAAATCCTGATATTTTTCTGAAAGAGAAATATATTCTAATCCCTTTAGTTTATTATTTTTCCTATTTAGTTTCTTCTGTGTCTTGAGGCCACATGAGTTTCCAATTCCCAGACAATAGGATCAGAATCACAGCCTTTTCTGTGACCCCCTTTCCCCTCCACCTGCACATGGCACATTTCATCTTTTCTCTTTGCTGCCCTCCTGCTCACTGCGCCCTTTTTCATTTAGGCCTGGACACTTGGCCGTTATCTTGCAATCACTTTCCCCACAAACCACATTCAACTGAATGAAAGGGTTCATCTGCAGCATCCAGAAGGGGAAGCATTGGCACAAATATTCATAAAAGTCAGTTCCAAGGAAACACAAGGAAATTGCTGCAGTTCTATTGAAACTAAATCTGAAAGATCACCCTGTGCTTGCACTTCACTATTTCCAGCTGCCTCATGCAGACACTTCCTCTCCTCGGCTGTTCTATGCTTATATGTGCTCCAGCTCCAGGCTGCATCTGCCAGACGTGAGCTCTTCCCAGCCAAACTCACTCACTCCAGTGGATGATCTGCTGTCCTGGAAGAAGGCAGGCTTATTTTTCAGTTCAGTTTTACTCTCCCAAGCCATATTTCCTTCCAATGTGTTCAGGAAGATGTGTTTCCACTAAATAGAGACTTGATCTCCTTTATGGAGAAGAAGCTCAGGGAGTATTTCTGTTGCAAATTATGACCCGTATCTGGGGTTTAACTATGTTATTTAACTGTTTCTACAGTTACCAAGGAGTTACACCTTCATTTTCTTCTTTTCTTTTCCCAGACATATCAGCATTAACCTTTGAATGTGAAATGTGTTTATCTGCCAAAGCTTCTAGTGCATACCAGCTCAAAAATTGACTAAAACACTTGTCGAAACAGCTAAATCAGAAAAATACATGCAGTTCATTACTAACTCTTGTCACTAGGCATGATGGTAAGCAACCAATTTAGGCTGATTATTGTCTGATTTGAGAGGTGTTTGGGGCTTTACAGAAGGTGTTAATATTGAGAGTTGGGCTTTATTTGATGATGTGTCAAAATGACTTTCAGGACTGATGTCATCTTGCAAGAAGAAATTCTTGAGTAATCCCACATAGTTTTAAAAATTTGAGGCTCTTTTGGGAAGAAGCTCTCTCTCTCTCACAGTTGTGATTGTACTATGCAGAGGCAGAAAAACTCAGTGAATTTAATTCAAACTGTCTGTGGCTTTTTGAGACAAAATGAAACTCTGTCCAGAAGTTGTAGCCTAGAGAATCACTGGTGGTGGCTGTAGTTTTAATAAGGCTGTTCCAGTACGCTATTTTGCAGATATAAATTAATTTCGTATCCTTTTGACTAAACTGATCTCCTTTGAAAGTGCTTAAAGTATTTCCTCTGTAAGTGTGCCAAGTGTAGGCACAAGGTTGTGGGTTGGTGCTAAAGAGCATCTCTACTAGAACATAGCAGGGAATTCAGGTAATTCAGATGGTTGTCTATGCATATGTAAGTAAAAATACAAGTAGCCTGTCTTCATTCAACTTTCAACTGGAGTTCAAGTGACATGAGTATACATACATGAATTTTTGTGGACTGAAGATTTTAATTATTTTTCTGCTGGTCAATAAGGTGAATGCCCTTCACCTTATTGACCAGTAGGACCTGTGCTCATTCCTCATGGAAGCAAAGACGACACAACAGGATCTGCTGTAAAAATTGTGTCTGGGCATTCAAGATAAAATATGATTCGTTAAATGTATTATTAAGAATGTATAAAAGCTGTAAAATTAAAATAAATACATAAACCCAACTGACAAAAATCATAACTCTGATTTTCTTGAAATTACTCAAGCCTTCTTCAGTGACACTGAGCCCAGATAAGAGATGAAACTAAAAAACTGAGCTTCACACCCTAAGGAAACGCTTCTAGCCTGTTATTGTATCTGTCTATTGTAGCGATCGTTCTATTCTACCTGTGCAATCTTTGCATGGATTCACCACCCTCCAATATTTCTGCTGATGAAGTACCTGTACAACTGCTATTGTTAATTATTTCTGGAGGCACAGTCTGGCACTGCCATACCAAATTAGCAGGACATCCATACATGCTGGAAAAAACTCAGACCTCATTATCACCTTGTAATTCAATGGCACTTTCCAACCTTTTTTGGGAAATCCATGTTCTCACTGTGAACTGTTATGCCATCTTAACAGCCAACTTTTCTGGGTTTGAAAAAAACCTGTGGTATATATTTACTTGTGTTAATGTAAGCTTGGAGAACTCTATAAAGCCCACAGTTCAGCAACCACTCATTGGTCCATTCCATCTAGGACACATGCTTGCTATGCAATCGAGGCAGTGGGGAAAAGAAGAAAACTAATCAGGCATATATAAATATATATATATATATATATATAGCCTGTCCTTGAGGAGACTTTCTATAAAACCATTGTTTAGTCACAAGTTAATAACACTCCTGTCACAAAATAATGAGACAGAAACACAATCCATTATTTGCATTGGACATAATGATTGGTAGTGTTGTTGCACAGCGAGTGATCTTGTACTAGAAAGGTAAGGAATTCACGTGTGTCCTCTTCAGTGCTGAGGGCCATTTTCTGTGAGCCTGAAACACACACATTTCAGGATTCAGGATGTCCAATTTTAGGGGATGGTAAGATCAACTCTCTAACTTGATTGAGTCCTGATTCTGCAGAACTTGTATGAGAAGACATATCTCTTGTACCAGGGTCAAATGCAAAGGACAGATCCAGTGTTTGCCAGCCAATTTATTGACACAGATGAGCTACTTTCAATCTTTGCTCGTAATGAGAACTGAGAATTTCAAAGCATTTCTCTCTGAGAGTTCCCTTTCTGGACTAATAGTAACAGCAGTCTCAAGCTAGCAGATTTCAGGGCAGATTAGTTCAACTTGAAAAAGATTCAGAGAAAACTTGGCTTGCCCAGGCTGTCTAGTGAGCTTCTGAGACAAATACAGTTATCTATTCCTGGTTCTCCTTAGACTCGTTTCTTCTAATCCACTGGCTACAATGCAGATGATGCAGTGTTTTTCTGTGTTAATGTCTGCTAACTCATTATTGTTCTTTCAGAAGCTGATTTTAGGACGGTGTGCCTAAATTTTCAGCATGCATTGGTGACTGCCTCTTCATTTCCAGCACGCGATTTTACATGTTAGTTAAGACCTGAAAAGGAAGGCTCTGTCAAATAGGTTCCTGTCCTCAGTTGTCACTGCTCCCACTAATAACGTAACTTCAAAGCTTTCACTGTGGGAAAGAGGGATCCAGCCGACAAGCAATTCTCTGAAAATCCTTCAGCTTCCATTTCTGGTTTCAGACTAGCATGCCTTAATTACAAAAGCTATCATTTCCAGAGAAGGGAGTATTTTGTAATTCTCTTATTTTGTAATTGCTGCTGTATATGCTGTTTCTGATACAGTTGACTGGATAAATCAAGGCAGCCTGGACATTTTAGTGAGGAACAGAGTAATCTTTGGTTGCTATAAACAGTACCTGTAGTTGCACTTGGGCTAGATCTAATCCTTTGGCAATTATTAAGGGAATGAAAATAGACCTTAGCCTGGGGCAGAGTGTCTGAGAAAGGAGTAGGGAACTGTATAATCCTGAATAACAAGAAGGGAGTTTATTTTCTTATTTGTAGAAAAATTATTTCTGTAGTCCACAAAGTATGATTGAATTGTTTGTACAATTAGCAAAAGGTAATTGTTTCAAATTATTTATGAGTAAAAGCATGGGGTTTTTAAAATTTTTGTTCCTCTTAATTTCACTGTGGTAAATGGTAAATAGGTTCTTCCTCATTACTTCAAGCTCTTCTAAATTAAAAACCAAATAGTCAATCCATGTAGCTTTGCTATAATGTAGCTGCTTTATGAGGTACCATAGCAAAAATCAGACTGCATCCTATCCCCAGTGTAATGTGGAGATGTATAGGTCTCAGGCCATCAGGAAGCTTGTGGTAGATCTTTCAGCACTGAGCCTCCTGCCTGAACTCCACAGCAAGGGTAGCACCATAAATATTTCAACAGAGACACCAAGAGGAAGCAGCACTTTATAGTTATCAGAGCTGTGTTCAACAAAAGCCAGTTTGAAATTACAAACAAGATGGGTTTTAAGTCATTCTTCTAAATAACTACCAAATCAGTTATTTTTCAGTGCTAAGCAGCCACCAACAACATCCATGGTTGTCTTTTTAGTCACTTTCTTTCTATGGTTGTTTTCTTGCCCTTAGATAGTCCTACCCTCATTTTGAAGATGTCACAATAACTGCTTTCTCATTGCACCTTGCACAGTCAGGCCTTGGATTTATGATAATAATACTGACAGCAGTTGTAAGGATGTTTTTTAAGCCTTCCTTGAGTGAGCTCCCTGCTGCACAGCAGCATTCAATCACAAGCAGGACATAGGTGAATTATTCAGATAGGATTTCACATGCTTATTCAGTTCTGCCAAGGAGGCAGTGACTGGCATGAAATCACCTTAACAGTGGCTGCTATGACCAGGAATAAGGAGCTGAATAGGAAGTGTCACTCCAAGCTGACTATCCTGTAATGCCTCATAGAGAAAGAAGCTATTAGGGGTTGACCCTAGTGGGCTGAAATTGATCAGTCTGTCCCTTTTTCCTTCCCTATCCCTGTCTGGATTGACACTGGCATAAGGAAAGCTCTCCCCCCTTGGGAGGTGGTGGTTAAATTTGCATTGTGAGTCTCAATGAGTACTTGTTCTATCTCTAAGGTAGTCAGCTGCAGCACTCAGCCTGCCTAGGGCTGCAGTGGGATGTGGCTTGGGCTCAAAGGGAACAGATGTGTGCTGTGTTGCCTTGTGTTGATCACCTTTACAGATATCCACCTTGATACCGCCTGTCTCTCATAGAAGGTATTGTTCCTCCTTTTTGCAGCTGGTGGAAAGTAGACTCTGCAGGTTTGATGTAATATTGTTTGAAATACATATCTCTTCAACAGTCTTTGAGGCAGAACAGTAATTACTGATGTTTGTTTACTTAACATAATAATTACATACAAAGACTGCTTATTTCCTGGCTGAACTTTTTTGGTTTTTGGATAACTTTCTATGCTTACACTTTAACTACTGAGCTTATTTTTTCCTATGGATGATGCAAAAGACTAATAATTTATTTTACACTCAACATGAAGTGGTTATGGCAATGCACCTGCCTCAGGTTTATATACTTAGTCAGCCAACATAAATTGCTTTGAACACAGCTCACTCTTGCTGGCAGCCAGCAGCAGGTGTAGATTAGATGAGTATTTTGTCTCAGCTGTTCTGGTTTAAATTAAGACAACAGAAGATCAAATGTAAAGCAAGGCACAACAGCAGTGTGATGCAAGCTCAAAAGGTTTATGCATTAAAATCACCTGGGACCAGGTTCAATCACGTGAATTACAACAGTGATGAAATAGTGTGTAAAACTTTCATTGAATACCAGTTGCCACTGTTCTGTTTGAAGAAACCATTTCAGATCATAAAGTAAATGGTTCTTTCTCATTACTTCTATATACTCACCTGCTGAGTTTAGAGAAAACTGTATCTTAGTACTTATCCCATACTCAACATTTGTGAAGTAGTTTATGTATAGGTTACTTGGATTCTACAGCTTTTCCTATTTGCTGTGTTCAGAATTATTTGCTTTTCTCATTAAAAGAAAGCCATGGAGTATTAATCTTTTTTTTCAAATATTATTGGAAAGATGGGTTTTCTTACTTCTCCTGTCATGTCTGATTACAGTGAATCCCTCCTCTGTCTCCCTAACAAAGCAGGGCTCCTACAACCAAGCTGTCTCAGTAGGTACATGTTTATCCCTTATGTCTAGCCACAGTAATTTTGTAACTTGTGGGCTGATTTCAGTTCAGTTTGACAGAGTAGGATAGATTGCAAAGGCAGTTTGATTATTTTGAGATTAGGAAAATTAGGGATACAAGAAGATGGGGGAATAGGCAAGTGCTCTGAGGAAGGATTTGGAGTATGGTTGAGATCTGACTTGGCACTCCCATGGGACAGACACCATGTAAGGGCCTTGCCTGGCAAAAAGCTGCTGCTGGAGCTAGATATCAATCAAGAGATACTTGGACACCCTGATTTCTATCGTTCTGTTGATTTTAGTCACCCTGTTCACATGAGTCAGGAATGAGTTGGAAACTGGCAGGTGTTCTGTATCCATCCAGTTAACATCTATACAGAGACAAACCTGACTCCATCTTTCTGTGATTCCTCTTCCTCTCTGCTTCTTTCCCCTCTCTCAGAGGAACTCTGTTCTCTCTAGCCTCAGGGAGCTCTGGTGTTTGTGGGGCTTAGGTTTTTTCCTCAAATAACTTGCAGTATTCAGAAACCAATAGTAAATACTGCTCTCCATTGCACTAGAAGAAAAGGTGCCCTGACACCTGTAATTCCACTCCCATGACCAGCACAGATGTACTTGACGTTCTCTTTAGTTTAGCACTACTCTTTGGTTTTGTCCTTGCTAAGGTATTGCCTGTGTATCTGTGCTGTGTAGAAAAAGCAAGGAGATAAAACTTGTAGGTGGCAGCATAAAGATGTGTTGGAAAAGTCAGTAAAGACGGGTCCAGAGTTACTTGTGTTAACGTGCTGAAACAATATGTGAAGATAAATAGGGGGAGCAAATTCACAGGGTAAATATTTTTCCCAGTTATTAATAAATGCAGGTGAAGGTGTTTAATATTCAGATGCTGTGAAAGCCATTTGCTCATTGTCGTGAGTGGCATGTGTTTGATAACACAAAATAAGCACCTCATCCTCCACCACTACTCATGCGTGATCAATTCTTCCCATTTAATTCAGCAAGACTAATTATCTGAATTACTGACACTAGCTTGAAGCTATGGATTTGCAGATTGAGTATTGAGTCTCTGGCTTTCAGAACAACTTCTTTAAAGGAATTAGTCATGTCTAAGTACAACAGATCTGTCAAATTGCATCCCTTGGCATTGTCTGACGTTTTGTTTGCAAAGCCAGCCTTGTGCAAGACTGTCCTCGTGGCAATAGACAGTGGTTATTTTAATTTTATGGCTCTGACAACCCTAAAATGGCCTATAAGAGTTGGGCAGTTACCTCACGAGCTGATAGCAGATGATAGCTGATAGCACTTCATTTTGCCTTCCACCTCACTGGTGGACTTCGTCATCCACACTCCAGGGATGTCTGCTGTCTATCTGCAAACCAGCTCCTGAACTACCCCCATTTTGGTTTAACTTGCCATGCAGGCATGAAAACTGCAGTTAATGCACACATAGATCACAAACCCCTGTGCTGGCAGCAACGATATCAATTAGAGAGATGGGCAGAAAACAGCACTGCTTCAGGATTGGGTTCAGAGGTGGTGTGGGAATCACTGCATGAGGAGCTGCAACTTCTCTGGGACCAGCAAGGTGCTCAGCTGGAACAGGTGCATCCTTGGAGTTTTACTGCTTATCCATTTAAAATAAAAGGCGATGCTTATCCTTACAGTCTTGCATTTTGCTATAAATTGAAGACTTTCAGTAATTCTGTCATGTCTGTGCTGCTACTGAGGAAAATAGTGGAATGTTTAGGGTCTGGAGCACTAGTTTATCCAAGGCTGAGCAGCACAGGGAAGGGGGGCAGCAGGGAGAGGCCATGACTGTGTTTAACCAGTGAGGTCTTTTAGTCTATACATCACTTGTCACCCCTTATCTTTGAATGAACTGTTCATAATTAAGTAGTGTGACTAAAGATGTGAAATCCTACATGGCAAATACTGAACTTGCACCTCATTTATCTCTTCCAAGTGTTTAATGCATTTTCAGCTTCAGCTAATGAATAATGGCAATTTCAGGCCCGTTGTCCTACGCAGGGAAATTAATGATGGCCTAAGGATAGTTTCATACCTAGGAGCATGGTAGAGATTGCCAAAAAGCCAGAATGTGGATTTCTTTCTAGAAGATCCAACATTATCTTCAAATTTGTTCCAGTTAGTGTACAGTCCATATTCACAAAGAATCCTGAAAGCACAACGTGCAGAATCTGCTCTTTGGGAATAAAAAGCGAGCAAAAATTGCCTTCCTCCACCTACCCTGCCATTAGGTTACCATACATTTTGTTTTCCCCAACAAATCATCTTTGTTCATGCAGAAACTTTGGCCAACGTTGAAAAAAGCTTTTAATTTTTAGCATTATATTAATAACATAAAAAAGAAACATGGAAGCATAATCTTTTCTTCAAAGTTGTTCTGAAATAAGGCACATTAATTAATAGGAACCAGGAAAATTCCAAGCTCAAGAACTTGGCGTAAAGAACATTTGTCACCACAATTTTTTTTTTAGAGAAGGAGCCGTCAATATTTCCACCATTTCCTTTCTCTGTGGAGTAAGAAAAAACAACACACAGTAGCAGTAGCTGTGAGTTCAGTTGGTTTTGGCATTGAAGACCAAGTACAGAAGTTTAAATGAGGAAAGAAAAGCATAGACATGGATGGATGTGTACTACAGCACCTACTGCTAGTACTTGAAAAAATGGAAATGCACTTGCACTACAGAAGTATACCTGAAGCAAATGTGCTCTACTTCTCTCACCCCTCCAAAGTGACCAATTTTCATTTCTCACTCGCCTCTCAAAAATGTAGGTAAAGGAAAATACTGAGAAATAAAAATTTGGTTCTCAGTCACAGAAGCAGGAATGTACATCTTAAAGCAATTGTTTAGTCAAAAAAATGTTTTACCTGAAAACACTAGGCGTTTTTAAACCCAACCTGCTAAAAGTTCATGGTTGGTTTTCTTCAACTTCTTATTCAATTTACCATGACCTACATCTCAGTTCTACTTATGAATATAAAATATGCAGTATTTATGCAGAGAATCAGTTATTAATTTTGGGTTTAACCAAAGTGGGATGAGATAAAGTCATCTTATCAAATTCATAATGGCAAATACATAACATGCCGTATCCTAACATGGCCAGATATGATACGTGTAGGATTTAATAGCTTGTTGCTGGAGGTGAGTCCCAGACTGCTGTAGTAGCTCCATGTAAGATCTGATGTTGTTGCTAGAAAAGATGGAATAAATTTATTTTAGAAAAAAAAATCAC
This sequence comes from Falcunculus frontatus, assembly GCA_013398115.1. Classification (NCBI taxonomy): domain Eukaryota; kingdom Metazoa; phylum Chordata; class Aves; order Passeriformes; genus Falcunculus; species Falcunculus frontatus. The sequence continues at coordinate 308,417 of VZRV01001521.1, read as the reverse complement.
AAAATTAATTTAAAGATCCTGTCAACAACCGCAGTCTTCAGATTTGCCAGCTTTTGTAAATATTTTCTTCTGGAAGTACAGTCCCTGAACCAGATTCCTGCATAGGTTGTATAGGCTTTCCGTGTCAGAATTATCACTAATCGGGAACAAAAGTGTTGAAAAGAATTGTTCTACTTTATCCACAATGTTTTTTGCAACTTCTAGCTTGATGCTTCTTTGCTACTATATGCCTTCTCAAAAACTCTGGATGTCAATTCCTGTCACATTAGCATTGGGAAGTTTATTTCAGTCTGGAAGTTAACTAGCCTTGCTTTGAAATCATAAACATACTTCAGTGGGAGTGCCTGTAAATGTGTTTATGTAAGTGGCTTTAATCCTGTCATATGACAATCATTAGGATTGTCTTTCTGGAGGCATAACTCATCCTGGAGTCTGCCTGGCAGCTGCTGTGATCACAGCCATCAGGCACGTGGATGTGCAACCAATAATTAGAGACAGTTAGAGCTTTACTCTGTGAGGAATTTTTCTGATGGGAAGGATAGTGGGGTTTTTTCAGAAAACTGAGTAAAGTGTCTTCAGGTAAATTTGTCATAAGGCAGAAGTGACTGCTGCTATCTGCCCATATCAGTATTAGAAATTGTGAGAGAATAACCTGGTGCTTCCTTCCAGTTGCCCAAGGGCACCAGCTGAAGGCTCAGCAGGAGGGAAGGTAAATTATGGCTATTAGCTATTCTCTCCTACTTTGCTTCTGCTCAGAGTGAGTGGAACTGGAGTCACCTTTCAGGTGGGAGAGTTCTGGAAAACTAACTCTGAGCCTCTCCAAGTCAAATTCCTATCTTATAAAAAATAAAACTTCTTTTCAAAAGCTGCATTTCAAAATGAAATTCATTTTCAAAAAGAAAGGTAGTTTTAAGTCAATAAAATTCAAAGCATATTCAATTCCAAGTATATTATGAGAAGTTTGCCCATTTTTTTATTGGTGGTTTTAGTCAGACTGACAGATTGCTGTCTTAGTAATTATTTTAAGCACTGAAACTGTATGAGTTTAGTTCTACCCATTCCTGTCCATTTTTAAGGACTGCAGTATCTTCATAGGAAAAGTGTTCCACAGGAATGTGTGTATTGTGCTTGTCCAACTGAATCATTTAGTAGTTGTTCCCTAAGTTTGACAAAATTTTGTTCCAAAAATGTGTCCAATTTTAGCACAGTCCTAAACAACTTCTCGGAGCCAGTTTGTGACACTTCATTTCATGTACTCCTGTGCTGATCTATAAATACTGCTTTTACCAACTGCTATGTCTCATTCTCTGTTTTGTTCTGCTGAGGTTTTATTCCACACTGAATGCAGTTTTGTTACTGAAATAGATGGAGTTTTTTATCTTTTATTTTTCTCCTCAGGAATTGCTTTCTGTCTGCTTTTTAAATCAACTCTATAGGAAGCAGTTTAGCTTCTGTGGACTTTTAAAAGGATATATATTCTTAAAGCTCTTAATGAGCTTTTCCAAAACGTAATTAAAAAAGAACCAGCCACAATAAAATGACCGCATTTAAACAACTATTAAACTTGGACAGTAAAAACAAATCTTCTTTAATTTTTCAAGATATAATTGGGTTTTATACTGTGTCAGGTTATGACACTATAAACCAGTTGTCAGCAGTGTTGTATGGGTCAGTTTTACTTACTTAGGTATGCACGTGCTCCGAGTCTACGAAATGCTCTGTTGAGAAACCCCATCGTACATGGCTATCGAGGGATCGAAGGCAAAAGGGTCCAAGTACAGGTAGTATTGTGCTGTTTCTCTCAAAGCTGCCCATGATTCGCTAATCTGAAGTAGATCAAAACAGAAAGGAATATTCTGAGCTTTGATACTGAATAAATATGTGCGACTATTGAGCAGCCTTGCCCATGTTGATAAATCAGAAAAATTTCCTCCCTTAACGCAAATGATTTATGTTACATGTTAATTCCAGACCCGTGCTTTCTTTTTCTCAGTAGATGCTGCTTCCTCTTGAAGGAAGAAGATACCTGTTCAGCCACAGTGTATCCCCACGTGTTCTGGCTGCTGCTGGAGTCCCAGTAGCTCGGAGAATATGGTATATGTCGTTTGAGCCGTATGAATTGATTTGCTGATTCTTCTGTCAGAAAGGGTGCTCCAAGGACACTTGAAACAGAAGCTGATAAATATTTGCAATATCAGAAAAATATTTTAGAATGTGCACTTCAAAAATACACTTATATCCACAGAACATGGTTTTGAATCTGTAGTTTATTTAATAGAAATCAAAGATGGTCCTACCTTAGATTCTCAGAAAGAAACTATTTTTTTTAGGCCTGAAGTTAATAAAACAGATGCTCTAAATCATTATTTTGCTGTTGAATCTGAAGTAAATAAATTTACAATCTAATTAAGGCCCTAATTTATTTTTAATGCAAAATTTTGTTACAAAAATCCTCTCAGACTGTAATTGCACTAGTCTCAGGTGTGCTGAGAGCCTGAAGTTTTTTAAAAGAACACAGACCCTGTGAATTTATCTATGATTTCTGAACATCCTGGTTTATATGTGATATTTATTCTCATTAGTATCAGCATAGAAATTGCATGCTTGGAAATTACTTTCTGAGCAGAAGATACTGCACTTCTAATCTTGTTATTAGCTTCAGAGGTCACCACAGATGCAGAATTAGTCCTTGCAGATCTTGAAATAAATATTCTTCACAAGAAAAAGGTTAAAATTCCTCTTTAGCTTCATATGAAAGGCCCTGGTACAGAAAAAAAATCTTTTATTTTTAGTCTTGAGTGTTTGAGACATAAATTAATTTGGGGCTAAAAGAGTCCAAAATAGCATGTCAGTCTGAATCACACAATTTTTAATGAACCATTTAAGTTGGGTTAAGTTGGAGCTCAGACCCATCAGCCAAGCTGAGGCCAGTGTCTGTAAACAGCTGTGCGCTCCAATTTAGTGAAGTGGGTTTAAATGGACACCTGAGGGTGACCTGCACATACTTGGAACAGATGGGCCAAGAACCTGAACTCTTGTCTATTATGTCTTAGAGTAGAAGCTCAACGGAGCAAGCTATTTCCTCGCTTGTAGCTCTCCAATTCCGTGATTCCTGAATTTCTAGGGGGAAAATCTAACTAGGAGTATCGATGTTCAGCTGAATCAAGTTCACTTGTAATTATTGCTGGCTTTCCCGATCATCCACAATATCATTGCTCTCTAGTTTTTTAAATAGAAGAAAATGTTTGGTGACTGCATATAGGTAGAAGATATGTGAGCTAGAGCATTTGCTCTTCCCTTTAACTTTGTTAACTTTGTTTCTTTCAATGCCAAAAGGCCTTAAAAAGAAGATGAGAAAAAGCTTGTTTATACAGTAATGAACAAAAAAAATGTGATGGTGGTTGTCATCTTTGCTCTTCATATAGATGTCAAAGAGTACTTAGAAAAGTGACTTAGCAAGCAATGACAGTCCCAGTAGTTCCTTCCTACTTCAGTTTCTTCATATGGCAAATTTCTATAATCATAAAGTGGAGGTAGAAATTTTGGGGTAGGGAGTTTTCGAGGAATACCATCTTCAAAAATGTTACCAACTCCATGGAAAAAAAGTAAGTTCAGACATTTGGTAGGAAGACTCATGTGTGAACTGCTCTCTCCCTTAGGAAACACAGGAATAGAAATTTCTGTACTTCAGAAAACAAGATTTTGGCCTGGGAAGGAAGAAAATAAATTTCATGCATATGTCTATTAAGCTGCTGTACTTGTATTCTAGAGCTGCACAAGAGAAAACTAAGCTTCTGCCAAATTTCAGTATTTCTCTGGCAATTTGCTATTTTTCAATAGAAAAATCTATGAGCTTTTAATTTCTCTTTAGTGAATTTGGGGATTCTTTTTTTTTTATACTAAATATTTTGTAAGGTCATGATTACATTTCTGGACTGAGATAACTGAAATGGGATCAGAAATTGACTCATTAACAGGCTTCACTTTTCTTTAAATATATATATAGTTAGTAAGGGCCATTAAACATTAAATTTCATCACCAATATGTGCTGTGGCCCTCCAGGTTTAAAGTAAGCTGCAAAAAAAGATCATTAAGCAGCTATGCTTCTTGTGGGTTTTTTTCTTGCTTCCAGCTTCTTCAAAAATAAGCTTGTCATTCCACTAGTGGGACAGTTATCTTGGCTACTGTGGTGCAGAGAGCATCTTTAGGGTGTATTATATGTCAGTTTTTAATGCACGGTCTGCTCTGGCTGCATCTGTATCCAATGAGAAATGCCACCACTAACTATGCTAGGTATTCACTTTGATTGAAGTGCACTTGCCTGCTCTGAGGAGAGGCAGGTATGCCAGCTCTGCTCTTGGCTTTTTTTGTCACTGTTGACACCCAGTTCTTATTCTTTTCTAGCTGCTATTTCATCTCCTGGGAGCCATCTCTGCAGGACTTGTCCCCAGCTGCTGGGGCACTCCAAAGATACATTAAGTACCAAAAGAAAATCAGGTAAATGCCTCTATATATCAGCTAATCCTTCAGGCTTCACTCATTCTCTCTTTGTCTTGCTATAAAGATCACTATAAGTCTCTGAACATGGCAAACTTCATTCACCTCTGGAAAAACTCTAGCAAGATCATTTCTAGCAAAACCAGAGTTAGCCCTCTTGGTCTTTCACTGTGGCTGCACAGACAAACAGGGCTGTACATTTGCTTGTGTTGTGGCAGAGCTCGGATGAAGCAAGGTCTTTACTTAGTTCTAGTGTAGACCTGGGGTCATCAGACCAGGTGTCTCCATCTGAGTAGCCCCTCTGAATACAGTGTAGAGTTTTCATCAAATGAACATCATCTTGCCTCAATTTAAGTTTCTTGGACTGGATGTGATTTTCCCCCTCCTTTTGAACAGCTTAGCAAAATACTGTGGAAGGGTTTGCTTTATAAACACAGACAATTCCTGAAGGAGTGCATCTTGTAGGAGATTAGCATACCAACCAGGAGAATGGAATTTCAGAGCATCTGATTTGAGACTAGAGGGAGTTAGGAGCAGGTGGGTGATGTTAATAAAATGGCTCGCAGTGCATAAAGGTGAGCTGCAAAAAGACAAATTCAAGTTGTGCTGAAGCAGTTAACCCAGTATGAAGAGCAACCAGACATATTGTATATTAATGTTTTTATTCAATACTGTTTTCCTCTCTTAGATAAATATGTGATTTTGAAAAGCACTTTTAGATATAAATGTCCCAGTGGGAAAATTGGAGGAATGTGTGTGAAGGGTGAACTATTGCTGAGGTTGTATCAGCTGTTACCACTTAAGAGTGTTTCCTTTCATTGTCTCTTGAAGATTTATTCAGTGTTCTCATATGAAAAACAAATTATAGAAAAAAAATGGCTGGTTTTAGCAAGCAGATGCTTAGCTCCTGTAATTATTGCCTTCAGCAGATAGTTTTGTCTATCTCGTGCACCTAAAGACATTGTCCAGAGGGAAGACTGTAAGTAGTCATTATTGCTACCACGCCTTCTGAGCATCTCATTTTGGATTACTATGATCTAAGACTAAACTTGAGGGGAGATGGTGGTACAACCGTGTTATCTTTGTCAAAAAAAGCAAATGTGCAGTTAATTCAGCACTGAGTATATTAAAAAAACCCAAGCCAACAACAACAGTCTGATTATGAAACAGCATATCAAATATCTTGGAATGTCAAAGTAATAATAAAAACATATCATGGTATAGCAAGCAAACTGCACTGAGAATAGAAAATCAACCTGGATAGATCTTAAATTACTGTGCTTTAAAATCTCTTCATACTAGACTTGAATGAAAGCATCTTGTACAAGGATAGATTTCTAGAAAGCAACATAGTCAGCTGGGTGCAGCCACAAAATCTTCCCAGGAAGACATCTTTTTCCATCAGCCGAATATGCAATGATCCACTTCATCACACAATCAAAAAAGTGAGTATGGGATTGACACATTTGCCTGTTTAGGGGCCTATTTAATTTATATACATTTTCTTTTGTAAAAGTTAAAGTTACTTGTAAAAGTAGCATGAGCCATTGTGTGCTTAGGAGTCTGGGGAGAGCAGGCAGGCCACCATTTGCACATTTAATGGGAGAGTTTAATGATAAGAAGATAAATTTCCAAACTTGCCTTAGTATAGGATATGCTTCTCCTTCTTCCACTCTCTGCCTCAAAGCCCTTTTCTATCCAGATCGTCAGTATTGTACAAGTGGTGAGGAGCAATCTCTAGGCTTAGGACCAAAATTTATCCCTGATGTGCATCTACCACAGGTAGAAGTGGTTTATCTCTGATTTGCTGTCATATTTACAAAAAAACTATTTAGCAGCGCTTCAAACACTCTCTGTGCACATTATTGTTTCTCCCTACTTTCTGCAGACTTGCAAGTTTCTGACAACCTGAAAACATATTGCTTAAGTTAATATCAATGGAATTTAAATGTCAAAAATTGGCAATTGCTCTGGCTCCCTTCCTTTAAGTCTAATAACTCTTCATATTGTTGGCTATGGTGACTCTCTGGTCAAAATGTCAGCTCATGGAGGAAAGGCTGCCAGCCTTATCAGCTCTTTAGGACAGAGCTTGGACAGCGGCTAAACTTGGACAGAGCTAAACTTCAACCTTGCCGAGGTGGCAGGTGCTGACGTGTTGGGAACTTTGAAAAAGTAAATCAAGTCTGCAGCTCAGGTGTGTTTCCCAAGACTAGAAATGAGCCAGAATGGACCACCTCCCGACTGTGTTTCAGCTACCTAATTTTCTAAGTATAAATTCACAAAGTCACACCACAGGACTCAGTCTGAGGACTCAGAATACCACAGTGCAACAGTGCAAATGCTGAAAAAAATGTGGCAGCAGCTGCTCCTCTCCTCACTCAAGTATTTCTCTAGATTATGTGGCATTCCGTGGAAATCAATATATGGTTATCTGTTCGTACACTGCATACATGGCTGGATTGCAGCAAGGATGGACTTGTGGATCCTGCAGGGCACCTCTGGCCCAGATATCAGCTTTTTTTCTGTTGAAAAGTGCAATTATATTAAAGTCTAACCCATCTGCCCATCGCTTTTTTCAAATTATAAAATTGGTTTTATGTACATAGGCTTTGTATCCTGGAGTGTTTGGATGGTAACAAGCCTTAGAAGAGTATTAAATCAGTCAGATTTGCTAATACCTGTTGACAGCGAGATTTAAAGTCACTGATTGTTAAGTGTGTCAACTCTGTCCATATCACCCAGTCTTTGAAATTTTGGCCTCATCTGTTTATTTTTAAAGCTTGAAGTAAAGTAGTTTTTATTTTTTGACAGTTCTTCATTTTACATGACACAAGAGCTTTCTGGTTCAAGAGATGTCATTAACAATCCTTAGAGCTACAGCATCAGCCTCATTTCCTCATCAGCAAAGGCAGAGAAGCTACAGACACTTAATACAGAATTAGCTATTGAACATATTCAATACGTGTGATGACACTAGGGGTCAGGACAGTTGTCAGGTATGGGTAAACAGCAAGGCAATTTGGCAAAAATCCTAGATAATCCTAGGGAAGGAACTACTTCCACTGCAGCAAAGTATTAGAAAAAGCACTGGTCCATTGGCCCACTCAGTGGGTCCTGTTGAAATTTCCTTTCTACATCCACATACATCCACTGGTGTGTGGCTACCAGTTTAACCTTGAGTGAGTGGGTAAAACACCCCCGTCAGGCACCTGAGAGACTTCAGCAATTATCTCAGTGCCGAGACATCACACTCGTACCCTATCCCTTGCTGCTGCACTCTCCAGAGGCTAAAGGAAAAGGTCCAGATAGCCTGTTCCCAGAGGTGTGACTGTGGTTTACTATGAGGAGTGATTTATAGCAGCTGAGCTGAAGGCATGAAGAAGAAGGTTTTCATGGGAATCTTACAGTCTCTGTTTTACTTCATCACCACCTTCATTGTTGCCGAAAGTATTCACAATTTATGAAAAACTGAACTGATTGTGAACAATAAAACTTTTAAGAGCTCATTAAAAATTAGTAATAAGTAGTTCTTCACATATTTTCAAGAGTAGAAACCTGGGAAAGTGGGTAAAAAAGACGAGACATAAAGGAGATGAAAGCAAAGTTCCAAAAAGAGGGGCTGCAAGCTGCTGTGCTCCCAGCCTGGCTTCAGGTGACACTGTGTTATAATGGCCTTCAGTGGAAAGGAGGTGAAGTTCAAGAAGATAGGCAAGTACCCAGGAACTGTCCCAGTTCAGGTGCAGAGTAGATCAGGAAGGACAAATAAGGGGAAGAGGTTTATAGGTGAGCTCAAACTTGCAGAAGAGACAAAGTCCCTTTCCACCTCCTTATCTCCCTACAGAGTCTCACTGCAGCCAAAATTCAGGTTCATATGTCATGGAAGAGAATTCAACCCATAAAAGAGATTATACCTGACTGGGGTCCCAGTTCACAAAACCTTTTTCGTTAATCCACGATTAATCACTGGCTAATTATGTCTCCCTTATTTTGCCTTAGCTATGCACATCATGCATTTACTGCATGTGTATTGGAGCACTCAAATCTAAGAAATGCTTTTAATGCATGCATGTGGATGGAGCATCTTGTCAAGATGCAAGCAATCACTTGGGAAGTCAGCTGTCACTTACTGCCTGCCTGGTTTGTTTAAATTTTGTGAGAAACAAATCAATCTTGTAGCATGTGCATCACTGATCATTGACCGTACCAGTGTGTGCTGCTTTGGGAAGAGCATGTGGTAGCCCTGCCCCATCCATTTTCCCTCTGGTCCAAATTTTACAAGTTGAGTCTTGATTGTAGGTGCCCTGGTTACACAGTGCTATGAAGGATCAGCGTTCAGAGCGCATGAGATCTTTAAAACAATCAGTCTCCTAAAGAAATTCAAGTCAGGCATTCCAGAAATCACTTGTGAAATAGATTATTTTGGGCCCTTATAAATGCATGTGAATTTTTTTGCTACAAACAAGAATAACATTTAGGGAAGATTTCATAGAAACAGCATCAAGCTCTTTTTACAATTTTAACAGTTCAGGAAATCATCCTCTAAGAATGCCTTTCAGTCAGAAATGCATCCTTCCTCCTTATTCCTGAGCAGTAAAAGACTCAAAAGTAGTCACGAGGAGCAGAATCAAGCAGTATTTCATAGAATTTGCCATGCAATCTTGTGCTCACAGACTCTCCTGCATGTCCCTGCTGCAGTGATTTCCAGTTAATTCTCTTCCATCAGTGCTGTTCTGCTGGTAACACAGGGTTTTTGCCTTCCGACTGTTTAACAAGCCTGAAGGGAATGACATGAGATAGAATGCCAGGCACTTACCTGTAAACATCAGAGCAGACACCAAAATTTGAAACATTTTCTGAGACATGGCAAATCATTCAGAAAGGGTTTCCTTTGTAAAGTGAAGACAGCGACACAGTTTTATACTTTGTTATCTTAAGGTTTATAAATCATTTACCAGATACGTGTAAAGGGTTGGTGCAGACAGAGGGCAGGGTACAGTGCTTAGTTCAGATTTCTCCTATATGCCTCTGTTTGTACACTTTGGACTTTGCAAGCTGAGCCCCTAATGAGCCATAATGGCTTATTATCGTGTGGATGCACTCAATTCTCCGTAAGTTTTATGAAGCAAAATAGCACATTGGGCTTGTTCTATGAGTGCTGAACGGGCAAGGCTCAGTCTATCAATCTTTTGCATGTTTGTTTCCCCCTCATCCTGGTGATAGGCACAAGCAGTTTATAGTTTGGTGTGAATACAAATGGTGTTTGAATCCACTGGCTCTGAGAGTAGTGCCAGAGTATGCCATATTATTTCAGCTGCATGCTGCTTGGGTTCAGGAAACAAACCTATGATAAAATCGACTGAAAAAGCACTAAGCAGGGAAGGAGGGAAGAAATTTGGTTCTGACCTGAACCAGGCAGAGGTTCCAGGGTGTCTTGTGTCTTCTGCCAGTGTTAGGACCCTGTAATGTGGGACACTATGAGTTCATGCTGCCTTACCTGTCCCACCTGTCCAGTTAGCTGTTGCCTTTTTATACACAACTCACCTGATGGCAGCAGTCGCTGTACTGCAGACCAGTTTTTCTTCATAAGCTCACCTACACTGGCGATAACAGACCACAGAAAAGATGAGCGCTGTCACACGTTGGCGCGCGTTGATCCACAGTCCATCGGCACAGGCGTGCGTGTACTCCGAGGTATTTACGTCAGGAAATCAGACCCTGCTGACGTTACAGGTCAGGGACCAGACTCCGTGCTGATGGGCAGTAGTACTTCATTCTCATATTCACAGTGAGAACCCTCCAGTCTAGAGAGTGCATGGAGTAAAGGTTTGTTGGGAAGCAAAAGAGAATTTAGTTACGTAGTAACAAACCTAATAGTTTTTTATTACACATGGATGGGCAGGAGGGGAGACTATTGAACAACAGGTCTAACACCGTAGTTCTTAACCTTGCTGTAGGTCATATCACAATTTTAGTATTATTTTAGCATTGTTCTAAAAAAAAAAATCAATCCATCCACCCCATGTAGCAAATTTAATATGGAGGCAGATGTTCTGTATTCTGGTGCCATACTAACAACAAATATTAATTGACTGAGTAATCGATCACAAACTTATGAGCAGTTTCCCCACCTCTGAGATACTATATTAAATGTTACATGTCAGCTTTTTTGTGCACTAGAAAAAAGGGCGTAATGACTGGGATATTTACTAAGAGGTGACACAGAGCTTTCAATAACTGTAGATCCCCCAGAAATAAGTTCCAGGAAAGCATACAAATTATCCTTTCATCTCACAAACTTTGTGGGCCATCACCTCTAGCCTTTTACACACTTCTCTCTTAAATGGGCCTGCCTTTCTATTGCAGCTACCCTCCCACAGGTTTTTCCTCACAGTTACTGATATAACAACTGGAAGAACATGTTGGTGTGTCATTTTATATCTATTGCAGTTATGTCTTCTTTCATGTGCAGCCCGCTCATAGAGACCACTGCTAGTGATATGGCCCAGGTGGAGAGACGAGCAGCCAGCAAGACTTCCCTGCTACCTGGAAGCAGATCACAGGGAGGCAGGCTGGACTGGCAAAAAAGACCCAAGTCACTCCTCCTATTGAAGCAAGAGGAAGCGATGAGAAAGTTTTTTTTCAGGAACAGGAGTTGAAAAAATGGTAAAACAGTTAGAGGCCATAGATCCCAAATGATCCTGAGTAACCTAAGTCCAGGCTCCCAGAACCTAAACACAGCCTTGCTCTCATGATTTCCAAATGAAACCTGTTACAGGTTAGAGAATATGAGTTGTCTATATCCTTTACTGATGAAACCTTGACTGTTATAGAAAAGGTCCTTTCTGAGAGGCACAGAATGTCTTCTGGTAGGGTCACAAAACATGGTGGGGAAGTTGCAATGCCTGGACTTAAGCTCTGAGTTCAGAAGAACACAAGGCTTTCTCTGCTGTAGAGTGGAACAGTGGTCAGCCAGATTAGGCTATGATACAAGATTTGGAAAGCAGCTAAACTACAGATAGCATGTCCCCTAGGACAGAGAGATCCATGACACCTGAACACTCCTCCAGTTTTCCTTTGTTTCATCCTCTATCCTGTCATGTTTGCTTCTTTGTCTGATTCAGGCCTTACTCTTGGCCTACGTGCTGTCTTGTGCAGGCTGCCGAACTCTGTGTTCTTCCCCTGAGACATGTCTTCCCTCTTGTGTGCTTTGCAATTTCACATAAAATGACGTTATGCCCATAAAACCCAGCATCTTTAGCTTGGAGAATTTATAGGTCTCTTATGAGGAGAGTGGCTTTCCAGTGTGATTTCCCCTTCCTCCTTTCTTTGGTGTCCTGTTTCCCATATCCACAAGGGGTTCTGAGATTCACTCCCTCCATTCCACCTACCCCAGCCCTTTGCCAAGTCTCACTTCTGCTCACAATATCCAGTGTTTTTCCTGAAGCCCTATAATGTATATGGAGTTTGGGGCTTGCATATGCCCTACTGGCTCACATACAAAAATTTTCAGAAGACAGATGAGTTCTTTGCAGTTCTTTGAGGGCATTATATAGGCAATCTGGATATCACTAAAAACCCATGAGAAGCATGAATTTATTCACTGAATGTAGAATTTTAGCTGTTAATCACTAACAGATATGCAGGCTGCAGGTTTTTGGAAGATTTGTAACTTGGCCCAATGGCTCAAATTTTCATATGGAGGAATGAATCGTATCATTGTCACACAATGCCCTCCCTCTCCTGTCAGACTTCTATTCTCTACTTTAAAGCACGGAAAGCCTAGTCAAAGGAGTTTTCATCAGAACATTCAGTGCAAATTAAACTTACACACACACATCCTTATCTCATTTGCAGGAATTATCAAGATACTGGCTAAAGTGGTTCAAAAAAATTCAGCTTGATGCAGATACCTGACATAGTAAAAAAAAAAAAAATTAGGAAAACTCAGACCAAATTATAAAAGTTATAGGCAAGTGAAAGTAGGATTATCTGAAGGGACATTTTAGGCAATCTACAATGCTACCAACCTTATCAATAAGGTGTAAGGTAGACTTCAAACAGCAGAACTCTGTTAGCGAAAGATCAGACCATTTTTCCTTTTACATTTCATAACCTTAGACAGTAAATCACCATTTCAGGGGAAAGATCTGTGTTCTTCCCCTAGTAGTATCAATTATTTTTCTTTAAGGAAATAGAGTAAAAGCCCAGACCTTAGCTGATTATAAATGAACAGTTTTAGCAAGGAAAGGAAAAAAAGAGGTTGGACTCATCTTAAAAACATCCTGAGGAAGATGATGGTGAGTGGCTATACAATGAGGCCTCCATCTCCTTGAACGATTTTTTATGTATTTTTCACTGGTGGAGTAGTTGTAAAATATTTGAGAGGGTAGCTGAATATCCTTAAGATTACTTGTTCCTTCAAGTTGATTGAAATCAGATAACAGAGAAAGTTATTGGAAAGGAGAAAGCAGGTAGGAAATCCTAGTTGGGTTGGGAACAAAAAGCTGAACAACTTAAGCTGGAAAATCCATATTCTTTTTCTTCTTCGGCACCAGCTTCTCATCTGCCTAAGAAACTTAATTATTTTGGTACAATTTTGCCATCTAAGTGTAATGTTAATGTCTAATATTTTGTAAACCACTGTTAAAAATTTGAAAAATGTCATCTTCTGATGTATTTAATATCCAATTGCTCATTCATTTCAGCTTGTCTGAAAGTTACCGGTTCTCTTTATTAATCTCTAAGACATCTTTGGTTTAAGTAGATATGCCAACACCAGCATTTAACTTCAGGTTTTGTGTATCTGAAAATGCCTGTTGTGTTGCTGTGGTATCTTTTCGAAGTAGAGATGAAAAAAGTGCTAGGTAATATTTAAAGGAACATAAAACATATGAAAAAACCTCTCTCAAGAAAAAGGACTAGGGAGAGGGATAAGAAAATAGTGACCGTTGCTGTTGTGACCAGTACACCGTGATCTGTACAACCACCATGTTGTAGCTCAGGATATCAGAGGCAGTAGCTTAGTGTTTAGTGTTTCTTGACTGATTCTCAACACCTTAGTTTTGTAACCACTTTTAATATCCATAGATGAACTAGGTGCACTGCTGAACCCTGCCCCTGACCATTATTTGAGCACCATTTCTTGTTACTTTTGTTTCATGGGAATAGCCTGGCTACATAATTCTGCATCCTATTTCTTGCTTGGTGGAAAGGCAGGAAGGTTACAGTTTGACTTGTTATCAGTGGGAGTGCTGCTGCAGTTCAGTAGACAAGATGATCCTTGGCTGGAGTTTAAAGAATGTACTCTGGGATTTTCAGCATTTTGGGTCAGTCACTGATTCCAATTAATGTTTTCTATATTTTGTCCTGGAGCCTCTGAGCAGTGTAAGTCTCAAAAGACACCTGCCATCAGCCTGGCACTGAAGGCGTGTATCCACACATGACCTTGGGGCAGCACTCTGGTTCCAGCCACGGCAAGCAGTGCAGGAGAGGATGCCTCTCTGGAGTCATCACTGCTGACTGACCTACCTTTAGAAAATATCCTCCCTTACAGAAATTCATTATCTCCTCTTTTCCCAAGGTAATGGTGTAAAGGCAGTTTGTATAAATCTATGTGCAGTGGAATTGAGCTAAGACCTACAGGGAGGTCCAATGTGAGCAAGTTAATAGATCTTCTATTCAAATATCTGTCATGTTTTGAAGTAGGCCTACTGGCACATGGTGAGGTGTTTAGCACAGCAGGACTGTGCACTTTACACCTTCTGACCTGGAGGTGCACTTTAGTTCAGGTTTTTGTTCCAACCAGCTACAGCTCTTGATAAGCCCGTGTCTGCCTGTGCTGAGCAGCACCACCAGTCCCATCTTGTTGCTCTTGTGCTTGAGCACGTTTGTTCTTCTTACATTTACGACTCCCAAGGGCACAAGTAACTCTCTCTTCATGGTGGGAGAAGGCATGAATGCTTTATCTCGACTTGTCTTCCCAGAATTGCACTGTGTAAAACTCTTACCTTTCAATGGCACATACTCCTCAGTTTGCCAGTTCCAGAAGCATGTTGTGCTCCAGTATTTGTGCAGCAAACGTGTCTCAGGCAGAATCCCCACACTGGTCTGCACTCCTTCTGGGTTTCTGGGTGTAGATAATCTACAGCTTTGTTCCTTCCATGACCACAAGCATTTCAAGCCTCCTGCAAGTGTAACCCACAGGCTCACGTCTCATCCTTTTTGTAGCATGTATCGAGTGACCAGCACGACTAGCGATTGTGGTTTCCTTTCTCTTATTGATGCAAAGTTTTAGAAAGGATGCCAGCATTCAGATAAGTGGACTAGAAAGCTAATCACTGCTTTAAATGGTCATCTAGTTCCCAAAGTCATTACTTTCATACCTGACTGTAATGCTTAAGTACATTTCTCATTGCTGAGATTGTAATAACTGAACTTCTGACATTCTTCGCAGAACATTTCCTGTGGTACAAATAGTGTTTTTCTAGAATTTCAGCAACTTCATTATGTTTCACAATATGACTGATTTGGTACCTATTGAGTGCCTTATTTTCATGGGATAATGGGTGTCTTCAATGCAGAGTGAAGTTAGAGGAGCAACAAGCCTGTGGATTGTCTAGATTTTTTTTTTTAACCATTGAACTCAAGTACAGGTCCCAAGGTGTAACTGAGTGACCTTTTTAGTCATCCTCACTGATAACTGAGACACTGGCCTTGTTCTCAGTTTACTTGAATGCAGCTGTTCCAATGTAACAAGAAAATGCAGTGGCATCAGAGTGCCCAAGAAACTAGAGCAGTATGCAAAATCTCCAAGAGACTGTCAGTGCTTTATCTTCTGAATGCTTTCTTCCTATTCTTGCAGAAGATTATGCAGTCTGGGTGCCTTTTTTTACTTAAACTTCAGGTTTCTACTTTAAAATCTCTCATGGTAGCATGACCTGTAGTTCTCATGGCAGCAGCCAGAAATTGTCACAGCATTCCAGAGAGGTTGCTGCTGTCTGATCTTGCTGCAGTGTGGATATTAGCTGACTGCTCTTGGAGCCATTCTAATCCATCACTCCTGATCCACAATAGAGCAACTCTGGCTTGCAAAGACAAAACATACACCCCATGATCCTCTTGATGTAGCTTAAAGCCACATCCAGAATCTTCTGTATGTTTTTCTTGCCTTTCTGCCAGCAGTGATGTAGGAACTGTGGTAGCTGCAACTTGAAACAATTTTAAATGCAGAATGCTTTAAGCCCCCCCCCCCCCCCCCCCCGGAAACTAATATATTTTGCTTCCCCTGCACAGATTTGGGATGGTGTTTATGAAGTCAAGATGATCTGGGCAGGGCAGGACCTGATGAATCTGCTCCCTCTAACATGAGGCAGAGCATGTGGATACCATTTCTCAGCTAAAACAATAAAGCTTTTGGGAGTGTCTTGTGCTGTCACCCCCTTTTTACTTATGTAGTGCTGCAATTTCTAACAGCTATAAACAAACAAATGTTTTAGCTTGTCATAGAGTCAATTTTTATTACTCCTTCTTAAAAGCTGAATAACATGCAGCCAGAAGAATTGACTTTGATGTACAGGACTGAGCGTCAAACCGTAGCCTGCATTCTCACAGTCCTGTCATACAACTGGGAAAATCAGTGTCCCAATGAGAAATATGAAAAATTCTATAGCTAGAGAAATATGAGGAGCATTTTAGCACTCTCACAGACTGCAGTGGGAATTAACTGCTATTGGTGTGACTTATGCCACAGGTGCATTTAACACAGTCAAGTTAAATCCTTGTTCTGTGAAGTCCGTCTGTTAATCTGGCTTCGATCCTCCTGTCACCTGCTGTTGCTGAATGTGGGATGAACTGATCCTTATGTGCACTTGGAAGATAAGACTTGGGTTTAAATCTCATTATACTGGTAAAACAGGGATAGATGCCCTAGGAATGGAGCTACACAGGTATGAAACATGGTTAGAGCTCTCTAATTACCATACCACAAGTCTGCATAGATCCAGCTCTTCATAGATCATTCTGTCACACTATCACAAAAGGGGTGTTGTACTAGATCCAAAAAATATATATAAGCCTTACAACTCAGTAGAGAACAGCCCTGGTAATTGCAGCGCTACTTAAAGGGTTGTGAATGGATGTACAGAGTGCAATATTAAAAAAAAGGTCAAAATGTAGTTTGAGATAGGGGATTAGATGCCTTGGTTTGCATTTTGCTGTTTAGAAATCCTTAACAGAACCCTTCACAACTATGTGTTTGAATCACCACAAAAAGCAGCTTTTACCTGACTCAGTATATCTAAAACTGAGGACACTGTTCCTGTTCATTAACATGGCACAGTTATTTAGTACTGCTAATTACTTCTAATTCTTAAAAACATTCAAATTTATTTATTTTAGCTCTACTCATTACTTCCTTAATGACTGCAGAGATGTTAAATAATGCCTAGCAATTATTATGTTTTTAAGGATGATGTATTTTTCATATTGTGGAATTTGCAGCGACAATCAGAGTGAGAAAAATATTAACCGTCAGCTGGTTGGTAAAAGCTTTGACAAAATCAGCCATGCCTTACAAAAGTGGTACAGGAAAAGGTAATGATCTGAATGAAGCAATGTAATTCAGAGGTTTGGGGTTTCAGGTTTGGGGTCTTTTTTCCTTGTTTCCTAGAAAAAGGATTTTACTGGGTCACTACCTCCATGATTGTGTTTCCTTTGCTATTTCAGCAGTGACTGGTGTCTGTGGCTACTCCATCTCAAGAAAATACCAAAGACGTTCTCTGCATTTCATAGGAAAATAGAGCTTGGAAAAGTAACTGTTGCAATGTTATTATGATTTGTCTCATTGGTTGAAATTACAGTAATTATCAGCACTAAATCTGGGAAGGTATAATCTACTTTGGCATGGTGGAGACGCAGGTTGAAGTCTCTGAGCCTCATATCTTGATTTCCGTGTTCCTGTTTATTGTGTATGTGTAGGAAATTAAGGTTTATCTACAATCTCTTGCAGTTGTTTCACTAAGAAACAGCCACCAGTCATTTCAACTCGTGTACAGGAGACACAGTTGTTAGTTGCTAGTTAATGTTGACTTAACTTGCCCTTTTAGCACAGTTCCTCAAAGAGGCAGTTCTGTCTAATGTGTGTTTCCTATTTCTAATGATCAAACAGCATACACCTCTAAAACTCCTTTGCTGTGCATGCCAATTTATTGTTTTCCATTTTGTTATTATGTGAGATGAATTCTTTAACATAACTACCAAGAAAATGGTACTACATGAAGAATTGCACAGTGTGAAAGCTACTAGCTGAAGTTACTTCATAACATAAGAGCTGTTATACACAAACCTGAGTTTGTCCTTGCATATTGGGTATCTTTGGCCAAATTCATTAATGGTTAATTGTTTTAATATTCAATTAATTAAAAGTTGTCCAATTAAGAATTTATATGTACCCCAGTTAAAACCAGTTTATTCCAAGTTGAAACCACCCTGTTTAAATGTTCTAGAAAGTTCCTCCATTATTCCTCTGTTTAAAACTGTTATTTCCCTATTTTAATATTTCTATCAAATATCTATAACGTTATTAAGCAATATTTTATTGTTATATGATGTTTGTTAAATGTTTTATGAAATTATTCATTAAACATTTTATGATTTTAACTACCTAATGGAGAAGAGGCTCTGCCAGCAAAGGGTGAATATTAGCTGACACTTTGCTGTTTTTAACCCCCGACCGTTGGCCCTGCAACCTGCAACCATGGAAACCATGAATTTCAATTAGGTACCTTCCCGCCACTCAAACCACCAAACTTCAACCCCTAGACGACAGCAGCCCATTGGCGGACTGAGATGATCTCACTTTGAAGGACCACCAATCACCTATGGCCATGGGGGCGGACCTGTGGGCGGTAACAGGCGGAGCCTGAACATTATAAAAGTTGCTGCACAGCTCAAGAGCCTTGCCTTTTGCCTTTGGACTAGCCTTGGCAGAGGTTGTTGATGGTACTCAGCCTCTAACTCCATTGGAGACTTTATAACTACCTGACTTTGGACTAGCTGAAGTCAATCCAGCAACGCAGGAGTCCTACCCTGGGGACCCAAGGTCGTTTATCGACCAAAAGAGTCTTCCATCCCTGCGTTCCCGGTTTTCTTTTTCTTCTTTTTAATCTCGGTATTCCTCTTTTTATCCGTATCCCGGATTTTTCTTTCTTTTACTATTAAATTTTAATTAACTGATTTTAATTAATTTCCTCATTAATAAAAATTTTATTTTTATATAAAAATAGAAGCTGTCTTCTGTTTTTGACAAGAGCACAATAGCTCGGTAGCAGTATAGGGGGCAATAGGAATTGTAAAATAATTTTTAGCGTAAGATAAAAACCAACAAAAACAGTTCCCAATTTAATTATATCCATTTTCTTTTTAATAACAAAACAAGTTATCTTCTTCAAGAAGTAAAACAATGGTTTTTAAGTCACAAGATCTAGAACTTTACTCTTTATATTTCAAGAACTTTGAAAGTGCAAGGTGCCTGGATGCGAGACTAAAATATCATGTCAAGATAAAGCAGCAAGTGTTATTTAACTTTCACAGTAGAGTATCTGTACTTAAACAGGAGGTGGGAAAGAAATTTCTTATAACTGAGTATTTCCAGAAAGTCATTAAGTAAAACGTGCCATAAAAACATGGTAAACAGAATCAGTATGTTGATGAGGTGTTAACTCATCAGTGTGCTCCATGAGCCCAAAGATCGAAAAAATTGTCCAGGCTTCTTAATGCCTTCCTAGTAGGCTGGAGGCAGAGGAGGGAAACAAGGTTCATTTTAGATGTACTTGTGAAATAAAGGACCGTGTAAGTAATGTTATACTTAAATACCTCTCTGCTTTGCAAGAAGCTAGTGTTCTTCGAGTTTCCCCTTGTCAGGCTGTGTCTTGAAGTTCATAAGTGAGACTATTATAGTGTAGAATGGAGAAACTGGAGAGAGTTTCCTGCTGTGACTTGCCTCTTGTCCCTGACAAGTCTACAGAAAACACCTGGGCTTATCTCTGCCTTGTCCCTTTCCTAAGAAATAAATGTAATACATTGTAAAATTCTTCTACTGTCCACTTTTGCCCCCAGACTACATGGTCTTGATGGTGGTGAGATGTAAGGGAGAAGATCTGTTAAAACTTGTCATTAGAGGATGAGATAGGAAAACGTAACTGTGATGAGTCCGTCTTTGTGAAATCTCTTCCCATTTTGGATCTCGCCAGACTCTTGCAGTTGGAAATGTGAAACTCCATCCACATTAGCAGCATTCAGGTATTAATAAAAATTATCAATAAAATGACAAATTATCAGCCCTCAAAGGCACCCTCAAATGTCACATCCTTCCTGTGATGCTGTAGACACACCCCTGCAAATTCCCTTGGCAAGTGCTGTGTGTCACTGATGCACATTTAGTGAAGCACCTGCCTTGGTATGAAAATCAGATTGAAGTACCACGATCCTAAAAGCTGCATAGCAACACCTGGAAGGCCTAAGGGCTATTTTATTATTTCTTAAGTGTCCCTGAGATGTTTAAGCTTTCTGACCTTCCACTCACATCAGTGGCATTTTCTCCTTCATTTCTCGTGAAATATTCAGTAGCTTGCCTTCTAAAGCTTTCCACCTCTTGATCTTCTCATTGTCTCTCTTGATATCAACCTTAGCTGCTGATGTGACAGCTTTTTCTAATATATATGTGAACTAAATGGTTTGGATAAAAGCCAAGAAACATCTTGCCTCTTGGAGAATTGTAGTAAATAGATATTGCATTAAGACCTTGCTACTCAGAGCTGAAAAAAAAAAAGCCTAGCAAACTACTGCCTGAACAACAACTTAATTCTACAAATCTTGTGAAGGACACACAGTAATCACAGCTCTTGGTCAGTCCCACTTGCTTAGAAGTGGTCAGCATCCCTGAGCTTCCCACAGATGGGTAGTAATGGCTTTGAAGTTTAAGTTACATTTCTTCCTTGGAGCGGCTTCATTCCATTCCTGTAGATGACTTGTTAAAGTGAAAGCTAAAGCTTTTTTGCCTTTTTGTTCTTTTAACGAGGACTTTTATTCAGGAATCCCTCCCCACCTGGAAGAGCCAGCTACAGAGCTTTCTGGCATTGCTGGCCTCAGTCAATGGCCACCAGGTGCTGACAGTGCCATGCTGCAGGGTGGTTTGATCTGCCACACATCCATGTGCATCCCAGCTGCTCCCTCCTGCTACTGCCCCTGGACAAAGCTGGACCAGTCCCTGTTTGTGTAAGCGATGCCATCAATTTGCTGAGGACAGGACCAGGATGGTGCACTTGGAAAAAAGCCCAACCTGTCTTCACTGCTGCTTCCCTCCTCCTCAAAGGGGAATGACCCAATCATCAGTATCAGGCTTTAAAGGAGGAAATAACTCTCTTTCCCCCACTGTTTGCATCTCAGGAGGGAGCGAAAGGGGAAGGAGTTTGTTCTGATTACTCCTGTGTGGGAGACGCCTTCAGCTCCAGCTCCCCTTGCTAACACTCTGTTAGTGTTGACATTTACACAACTCCTCAGAGTTGATGTTTTTTGTAAGTCATAGAGGGATTTCTAAATAAAAATAATTACTCAGAGCTGAGTGGATTGCTGAGGATTTTAAGACCTTCGAAGCCATGTACCAGCCCTGGCTAACAGCTCCCCCAAGCAGCCTGGTGTGGTCCTCAGGCACTCTGGGGGCTGCAGTGACAAATGGCAATTCCTGGCATCCCGCTGGCTGGAGCACCTCAGTGCTGAGTTGGTGCTTTCAGATTCCTCTGGGGAGGCCTCTGTGGCATGGTGCCTGTGCGTTTGCAGGAAGGGGAAACCTTCTGCCCCTGTGTCAAGAATCCAGCTGTGTGACAGGAAAGGAGGGGGTATATTAGGCAGCCCAAAAGCTGCCTTGAGACAGGTTTTTGGTTGAATATGTTCTGGTTCTCTTCTCTGGGGATGTCACAAGGGAGTGCAGAGAACTTTCTTTCAAAGTACTGTTCAATTAAACTCTTTTTTTTTTTTTTTTGAGAACGTGTATGTTAGAAGGATTCATTTTTCAACCTAAAGGTCCTGTCAGTGACTTTGTAGTGTTTATTTTCAGAGTGACCAGACTTGACATATTCACTGGTAAGCACAGTGAGCCCCTTCATAGGGGAAGTGACACTAATTGCCCCAGGGAAACATGGAGAGTGTACTGGTCTGTGACCAGCTCTTCTATTTAACGCTCCTGCCGGCACTCTGTCTCAGGAGTTGAAAGCTCAGCTTCAGAAATGTCAGGTGATGACATTTTCATTTCCCTTTGAAAACTGTCCCACAGTCATATGGATCTTGACTGCTAGAAAGTTTTTTTCCCTTTTTTTCTTCTAAACTGTTCTTATGCTTCAAATAGAAGGCATGCAAAGCTGCATATTTTGCATTTGCGTGTGAAGCCTATTTCTTGTTATTATGGACACCAGTAAGCCTGTGAAAGTATTATTTCCAGGTGAGCTGTTTTCCACTGACCTTTCTGCTCTTTGTCATTGGTAGAAAGGAATGTCTGCTCCACAGAGCTGAGTGTTCTCAAACATGTTCTGTCAATTATCTTGCTACAAACTGGAGTTGAACTGATCTGATTCCCCTAGCAGCACCAGTTTCTGACACTAAAGATCCAACCATAATTTATTATTATTATTACTACACAGGAGACTTCTAAAACAACTCTTTTTATAGTGCTGTGATGTCTCAGAAGCTGGCCTTCACTTGTGCTCCTCCCTTCTTCCATCATGTGTGTCATTTCCTTCGCATTCTGCCAGGAGCATCAGATGTGGTCTTGAAAGGAGGCCAGCATTTGCGTAGCTCTCATCAGCTTTGAAAGGGATGCCATGACAAGTTTCCTTTCTGCACAGCTTGGAACAAAATGAAATATGCCCATTTGCAAAACACAACTGCAGTAAACAGCAAAAAATTGAACTAGAATAGGACATCAGAACATTTTATCAGCTCTCTTCTGTGGACGTAAACTTTTAACCAAGACAGTTAATTTCCTGAATTTTTTTTTTCCAGCATCTAGAGGTGAACTAAAAGCAATAGACATCATGTGACCACTAGTAAGATAGTTATATAAGCGCTGAGCTGCATAGGTAAATTTCTCTCTGCTGCTGAGAGGTAAATTTCTTTAAATTAATGGAATATCATACGCAGAGAGTAATTTATTATAAAAGGAAAGATATGTCTGGATCAATAAACAGTTGTACATTATTTTTATTAGAAGAAAAAAATTAATATGAGACTGGGGGGATTGCTTTTTATTGTTTCTAAGATGACTGTGCATTTTTTTAAAGGAATGAAATGTCAGATTGATCTTTAGAGAAGCCTATCTGACTTGCTTTAAACAGCAGCACCACCACATGTCAGGAAGCGGCCAGAGGTCCAAGATACCATATTAACTCTTAATCCTATGATTAAGAAATAAAAAAGCATAACAGTACGCTATAAGGAAAATATTCAGTAGTTTTTGTTAATTCTATAAAAACAGGATATTAGTCCCTATTTGCAAGTCAGAATAATTTTCCAGCTAAATATCCTTCCTACAATTCTTCTTCCTTCTTTGCTCAGTGTTAAGTAATTGCTTATAATCTGGGTAAATTGTATAATGTGGCAGAG
This sequence comes from Falcunculus frontatus, assembly GCA_013398115.1. Lineage (NCBI taxonomy): Eukaryota > Metazoa > Chordata > Aves > Passeriformes > Falcunculus > Falcunculus frontatus. The sequence goes on along the minus strand of VZRV01001521.1, from coordinate 285,268 downwards.
AGTCCTCCCTGACCGCTGCTTTGCCCTCTCTCCAGAATCCATATGTCATTACTTGTTTGCTGCAGCCTTTGCTGTGTTGTCCTTTAGGTTTATCTGTGCTTGTTTTGATCCTCTGGCAGAAGAGGTAAAGTGAAAATCCAGCCAAAACCCCCAGGTGTGTAAGAATTAAGTCTGGGACTCTCACGCTCTCTTAGAGAGGTAGCCACAGTAAGAAATCAAAAGAGCACTTGAGAGTGCTTTTTGCTCTGAATTCTCCAACTCTCTCATGCTGTACAGTTAGTGCCATGGAAAGCTGACCTGCAGCAGTGCACTTAGAGGATCAAAAATAATTTGGCATAAATGAATGTATATGACCTTTTGCTTTGAAGCTAATAGGGAAGAAGCTTGCCACTTCCTTGTTTACTTCCTGAAAAATATGTAGCACTTTATTGAAACATGATTTGAGCATTAATTAATGTGTTTTAATTGTTACTGAGGTGTGGCTGGCACCTGAATTCCAGTCCTTGTATTGTACTTAAACCAGGTAAAGTGTAATCATTGAAGGTCAGTTACCTGGACAAGGCTAGATATGATCTAAATCCAAAACTTTAAAGGAAACTGCAATCAATGCCATCTCTCTGTGAGAAAAGAGTCAACACAAACTTGCATCACTGCATATTATAGTTTTCTACATGTTCCTGCACAGTTTCATAAAAATTCTTTATTACTAGTGGCTGTCATGGTGGTAACTTTCATTGGTTTGGAGGCTCTGTGGTAAAAACGTGCATAATTTTGCTAGTGTGTTTTGGAAGGACACGTGTGGATACCATTAAAGTGTTCTGGTATGACAGTGCTCTCATTCACAGGTCACGCCTCTCTGGAAGAAGGTACATGCTGTTGTAGTGGGGAGTCCTTAGCTGTCTTAAAAGTGTTTTCTGGCTTTCTCTTGCTGTGTCGTTATTTATATGTCTCTTTCTAAGACAACATTTGCTCTTTTTCCAGTAGCCAAATAGTGTTGTAATCAAAAAAGTATCTTTGTCATGTGATATCTCTGTTGTTTTGTACCAATGTCAAGTAGATGATGCAAAACCTGTCTCCTGGTATCTCTAAACTTGACACAGGCTGCAAATAAGTTGTTCCTAAAATGGTGTTACCAGGTATTCTTGCAAGCCTGCTCTTTGTATTTAAGCTTTTGAAAGACATCGAGTATGTGGATTCTCCTGAGAAACCGAGCTCTTCGTTAGCTTCAGCAGGTATCAGTGCCTCCCAGAGCTCCTGAATCTGCATGTTCGTGTTCCCCTTGTCCTGGGACAGCTAATCAGGCTGGTCTCTGTATGGTCACTCAGCTCTCTGATCTCAAGTATAAGAAGACACTTGCTGTTAACAGTGTTTCTCCTTATGTTAGAAATGGGAATACTGCCGTTAACCTCTTGTGAACACGGAAGGTCAATATACTCATGCTCCTGAAGTATCCAGAGCATTGTGTCAAATATAATGTAAATATTGGCTAACATTTAATTAAAGCCTAATATTTATGTTTTTATATGAATCCAGAGTGGATCCAGCCATTCGAATTTGGCCTCTTGTCTTTGAAATTCTTCTCTGGGTTCTGTCTGTGACTTGGGATGGGTGGAAAAGTGCACGTGTTGGCTGTACTGAGTTTGCTAAGCAGGAGGAAATGTGTTTCCCACCAAGCTAAACAGATAATAATATACACTTGAGTTCTGATAGCTGCTTTGTTTTGAAGTATCGTGAATGATAATACCACTAAGAAAATTACTTTCTGTTTTTGAACTTCTGTGTTGCAAATACAATTCGAGGTATTATCTGATGAATGCCTCATAGGCACAATTCAGTAAATGAAAAGCCTGTTTGCATTTCAGATGAAGCAAATTATTTCATTTATCCTGGAAAGCTTTCTAAATGGACTTGAGGCTCCAAGATTATCAGCTACAATTGTCTCTGATCTTAAAAAGTTGTTCCTTGCCGCGGCGCTCTCTGTCCAGCCAGCGAGGTGACCACAAGTGCCGGGCACCCGCCCGCACAGGAGGGGATGAAGGAGGCTGCTCGCAGGGCACGGGAGGGTCGGCAAAGCTCCAGCACAGGTTCACCCGACCCACCAGTGGTAAGGGCACACGGAGGAGGCAGAAAGGAAGCAGAGGGACTTCTTTGTGGAAAAACAGGAGAGGGTTTATTGAACAGGGGTCCAATTGAAATCCAAGGAAGGGCACGAGGAAGCCAAGAAGTGCCTTTAACAGAGGGGTTTTATACCCCTACAAAAAGGGAGGGGAAAATATGAAACAGCCAATAATGCAGGGACATGGGAGTTGTTCTAAGGCGGGAAAAGGGGTACAAAGCCAATAGGGAATAATGTGGGAGGGGAGAAATAACATGGGCCAACAGGGGATCGAGGAACACAGAACTTTCTAGAGGGAGAACCAAATATAGGGGAGAAGGGGAGGAGATAGCGGTGGCCAATTATGGGGATATGATCTGCATACCCTGCGTGGGTATTGAACCAATGCACCTGCTGGTCCACTTGGTGTTGCTGGCCGTGGCACCAGCCATGGCACACTGCAACAGTTCCTTTAGTGACAAATTCCAAAAATCGGGCAGAATGAAGTAATGACTGTGAGTAGTCAACAACTAATGAGTTGTCTGACTCAGTGATTAGATTACAGTTTTTGCTAATAATGCAGATGAAGCTCTCGAGTACTTATTTTCTGGTTGTCTCTAAGGAATCTTTCAGAAATATATTTTTTCTAATCATCCTGCTTCCCATTATCTCACAGGTGTCCAGAAGAATGATGTCAACTGTTATTCATATTCTTGCTTTGTATGGATGGAGTTACTAACTGATCGAGGTAGGAAAAACAGACAACTTCCTTGGTATGCAAATTCCACAGGGCAGCCTGTGATTAAAATGGTTGTTCCCTTCTCCAGAAAGTTTGGTTATCCTTAAGTTATCAGGAACGCAACAGCACTAGTACTGCAAATTTAACCTTGACATGTTAGAGTAAGCGCATCAGATGTGTTTCCCCCCTTTTTAAAATATCGTAACATCTTGATAACAAGGTTTTGAGAGTAATCAGATCTTTCCTAATCTTATTGCATGTGAATATTATTCTCTGAAAAAGAAGAGGCAATGACAAATACTACCCTTAAGTGTTTTCTCAGAAAGCAGATCTTAATGAGGCAGTTTGATTTTCTTTAGTTGCCACATAAGCAGTTTGGGTTAAGCTTTCGGTTAACTATCTCTTCAATCTGATCAAACTTAACACTCATGGGTATTTCAGTGAATGATGTTTCTAAATCAACAGTTTATATTGTTTTGAATTGTGCTCTCACTAATAACCCTTCTTGCTCAAAGGCCAGCTGACTGTCTGCTGTTTGAGGAGGGAAAAACAAATGGATCTAACAGGTTGTGTCTGACCTTTGTGCAAAAGAAAAGAGAGAGAAAAGTGGTGGAGATACAGTAGTATAAAGTCTTCTACTTTCACAAGAATTTTTTTATGTTTCTGGCAAAGACTAGAGTTTGGGTCTGGGTCCCTGTGAAAACTCCCAGGGAGCAGAAGTCTAACAAATAATTCAGTCTCTCCATAGATGAGACTCAACATCCTCAAAGTTCATGTGCTGGTGTGTTTAAATGCCTGTGAATAAGTAGTGGCCACCAACAACAGCTGTTGGATATTTTCTCATACAGTCAAGGCCTCAAGTAAGAAACCCAAGAAATTCTCAGCACGTGCTCTCCATTTGTAAATGCAGATTTGCGTCTACTGAGGAGAGATGTAATCCCAGGACAACAATTAAAAAAAAGGGGGGCAAACATCTTCATGCTGTAAAAAAAAAATAAAAACCTCAAAAAACGTTTCAGGTGTTTTAAGGGAAAAAATAATAAGCCAGAAATCCCAAAATAAACATCATACTTCCGCAAAATGGTTACCAAGGATAAAAAACTGTGACTGCAGAAGAACAATTTCTTTTTAGATGTTCTTTTTCTGCCCTACTGCATGTCACATGTTGCAATACACCAAAGCATGGACTTAAATTTCAGATGTGCTTTTTATGTGTTTTCGTGTTGCCTTTGGTAACTTTCCCACTCCAAATACATAACTCAGTAATAAGGTTGTTGATAAATTCTAATGAGAAAGGACTGTGGATAGCAGCAAGTGTGACCTGGGGTGTTCCATAAAATTTTGTTTTATTAATATATGTAATAACAGTTCATGATGACAGCGCTGCGAGCCAAAAAAGGTAAGGAATGTTGTATGAGTTCCATTTGTGGTTGATCTTGTCCTGGAAGCACGCAGTAGTCTTCTTCCTTGTTTTTTTTTATTTTTATTGTTTCAGTTTTGTTTGGTTTGGCATTTTTTTGTAAGAGAAAAACGTTTCCTTTGTTGGAAAAGTAAATTATCTCTCTCTCAGCTGTTTGTTTAGTAATTTCTCCTTGAGGTAATGAAGTAGTGCAGCTGCTTCAAGCATTCCAGATCTCCTTATCTTAGTTAATGCTTTACAGATTTTGAGAATTTGGCGGTGAAGGCCAAATAGCAGTTAGAGCGTATCAAAAATTTTAGAAGAACCTTCCAAGACAGCACCCCTGTGAGAAGGACAGTGTTGTCAGCTGATTTCTAGCCATGCACTTGATTTCTTATTGGCAGTCATTCAATGAATGTGTGGTAGAGAATGGATCTGAACCCAATTCTTTAGGCTGCAAGGTTACAACAACAAAGTAGTTCAGGCATTCTACTGTAGCTTTGTAGCTGATATCCATAGGTTGGTATCAGGGTGATCAGCCAATTTTGCTACCTTTTTCAGAGGTAGTCCTTGGAAAGATCTCCACTGAAATAATAGTTGGTGACATATATTTCAGAACTATTAATCGTGTCTTGAAAATGAAAGGAAAACTCTTAGCAGATTTCTCTATGTTTTTTGTTTTCTTGAACAAAAACTCATTACAAATGCCACTTTTCTCATCCTTTCTTTTCTGAGGCTAAATATCCTGAGAATAATTCTTTCATTTGTGATTTCTCAAAGAAATAAAGAGTTCAAGAATAAGAACATTTCTTTCCTATCATCAAACCAGTGCATGGAGTATACTTTAAATTATTTTAGATAGTTGTCCTAATGCTTTTAGAGTGACCAAGTGCCAAAGAACCAATCACAGATTATGTTTCTTCATGTTGTGGAGGTGCCACTCACTTTTAAATAACCTTTTAAATACTGACGCTGAATTGATGTAATGGTTTGGTGCCTTCTGTGGTGTAAACAGTAAGTACGCAAAGCTCCCATTTTAATGGTGATAACTTTATAATGATCTTAAAATATCATTTATGTACAGCCATTTTAATGTGCAGTAACAATGAAGTATCATCTATGATGCTGTGTAGTCATTGCTTTGTATATTGCCCAGTTCCTTAATTTTCTCTTTGCCCAGGTTTACCATTGTTAAAATACTTCCAGCAAAAGCTGTGCTAAGTGACTCAGGCTACTACAACAGAAGTCAGCCAGACCTACTACATTTTAAGAATTCATGTAGATGCTATGCAGACATTTAGGGTTGGTTTGTTTTTTTTTTTTGTCGTTCACTTGCCTTGGGGACTGTGCTTTTTTAAATGTCTTTACATAGGATGCAAGAACCTTTGTTTTTACCTTGTGCCTTACACAAGTGACAGAAATTCTTGGCTTTTCTCCCCCACTTTTACAGTTCTGATTTTACAAACACTTCAAAGTCCTCCATGATTTCTCTCAATTTCTTCTCTCATTGCCTTGGCCTGAATCAGCACAGGATGTTATCCTAGTCATGGTGTTCCAGGCATCTAGAAGAGACAAGATTAGGAAAGAGAGATTGGAGTGCATCCTCCCCTCGAGCTCTACTTCTGCAGCAGTAAACATGTATTTACACCACTAGTGGCTTTCCTAGCAGGACTGGCACCTAAAACTATGAGCTTTACTTCCACAGTTTTGTCTGATCAGAAGCAGACCTTAGAAAATAGCAGCTTTCTTTGCATGTGTTTGAAAAATGATAATTTTTCTCTAGGAACTTTTATTTCTTTTATTGCTTAAACTTTGGGGCAGTGGAAAGCCCAGCTATATACAGAAACACTTTGAATGCTGAGCTTCTGGGCAGGTGGCATGGCTTCATTGGGCTACTGGGATAATTTCTGCAGGAGACAGAGCAGCAGCATGGTCTGTTATTACAGCAAGCTGATAACTCCTCTGGAGGTGAAAAATAGCATGGAAATGGCGCTACTTTTGTAATAAAAAGGAATATGGAGGCTTGGTTGTGAACATGAAATTAAGTATGGAGGCAGTAACAAGGCTTTGTTGTGGAAATTAAATGGGACAGCATTATGGCAATGCTCAGTCATTTTTCAGGGAAGCTGGATGAATACTAGAGAAAATGGTTTTTTAAAATAAATAAATAAATCTACTGCCTGTGTAAGCTAGGAATTTTTGACAAGAACTACCTCAGGGATAAAAAAAAGACAAGTTCAGCTCTTAAAAAGGAGGAAGCCACACTGGAAATAGGGAATGCTTTATTTAGTGATTAATCTTTGTATTTATTTTGGTAGTATTTTTGTGTCTTCAGACCCATAAGAAGTTTGAGATAGTTTTTGTAAAGCACCATCATCCAGTGATGCTTTTAGAAGAAAGTTCAAAATTGCTGGGATTTTTTTTCTTTAGAGATCATGTCAGATATGACAATAAATCCTGATTCTCAATTCCTAGAAGGAATTTCTTCGAAATCTTGAGCCTAGAGGGAGCAGAAATAGACTAAACAGAAAGGCTGTACCTGGTGTCCAAGGGAAGCTGTGAAAAAATTAAAATAATTGAGGTTGTGAAAGACAAATCTGTGGAAAAGCTGTGGCACCTGCTGGTGTTCCTGTGCACAGTCTCCATGCTAATCTCCCATGATTTGTGGCAAGTTTAAGCAGGGAGCACCAGTGAGCATAAAGACAGGAAGAAAAGCGGGGGCTGAATCTTTCTTTGGTCCTGGAGCAGAGCACCCTGAAAATGGGAGAAGGGCTCCCTGAAGCCTCACTCAGTGGGCAGGAAATGCAACCTTGTCCTTTGCGGCGAGTCTCCCAAAGCATTTGGCCAAGAACTGCAACCAGGGAAGGGCTAACAAAGCAACACAAGCAGGGCAGAGGAGCAAGTCTGCCCCTGTCTCTTCCAGCAACTCATGCTTGTTTCCAACTTGCTTTTCACTACGACTTTTTCACACAGGACAGCAGTTCCTGCTCCATGATTTAGTAACTCTGGAGGACAGCTATGCCTTGGACCTGCCCATCTCTCATTAAATCCCTCCAACTGGTAAATTTTCATCCTGCATGGCCCCAGTATTCCCTTACAGATCTTGTTTCTAGCCAAGTATAGTGAGTGTTTATTTCTGTTAGATTCAACTCTAGTGAAAATGCTCCACTGAAGCTTCCTTGCAAGGATCTGAGAAACTCACTGCAAGGAAAATTTACAAAATCCTCTAATTTTCCACAAAGCACGTGCAGGTCACCTATGACACTTTGGTCTAATAACTCTGTGATGATTGTGTCTTCTTTGCTTACTATGCACTTCATATTCACTATGTAATAGAGTTTTCACTTTGTGATCTGCAAATAAACTCATTTACATGTTAAATATTTCAGCCTTCCAGGATGACAGTCACTTGAAGACTAAGTAGCTATTACTGTGTTTTGACCCACAGATGAGAACATTTCTTCAAGCTGAGAATGCAGTTGCAAATCACTTGCCTTCTTTTTTTTTCTCTAGACTCAGGTGAGTAGATTTGCATTATTGTTGCACTCTTGGATATTTTAATTTTCAAACCAATGCACTTGAAAGCTTAAATAACCTTCTTTGTCATGGTAGGAATTGACTTAGATGGTGGGGTGACTTATAATTTAAGTAAAGTTCAAATCACATTGGCAGGCAAGTCTGTTTAAGTGTAACCATCTGTGACAAAAGAATGCTTGGCAGTCACTGCAACCTAAGGCAGCAAACATGGTACAAAATATCACCTTGAGATAGCCCTTTTTTTTCCCCTTGTCTCCAAAGTGTATAAAAGTTGCCAAGTAAGATTATAGGTCACTTATGCAGATCTATTAAAAGGGACCCTTAATCTTTTAACACATCGTTTACATAGAATTTCTCCTGAAATAAATCTTTCTGTGCCTAATTAGTGGACAGATTCCCGCTCCGCCTGGGACCTGATCCAGCTCTCTCTGATATCAGCATAGAGAGACTGACTAAGTGTACAAGCTAAAGCAATCCATTATTTAGCAGCTAAGTTGTTAATACAGGTCCTTAATGTAAAGAGTGATCACTGGCCCTATCAGTCTGTACCACAGGTGATAATATGTAAAATGTTGCTAAGTCTTGTAGAGGAGGTTTGAGTAAAAGGACTCTGCTAAAGCTTCTGCTAATGCTTCCTTTGTGTGAAATGCAGCTCATCCAAAAGAAGATACTAGAATTTCAAAACCTAGCAAATGGCACAGCGTGGTCCTGGGTTTTCTGGGTGTTCAGCCTATGTCAGATGGATTCAGGTGTAACACACATAGATGCTAGTGGCACAGCTTCTGTAACAGCTTTGAGCAAGTCCTTAGGAATACTTGCTTCCAGTTCTATTTGTTTGCGATACATTACAAGTGTTAGCATGCTGTTCCCTGTGTGATGTATGAACAGACTTGATTTTTATTTTGATCTGGTCATTCATTTTTATCAGGATTAAGTTTACTGCTGTTTAGATGCACATTTTCTTGCATCCTTTGTAGCTCTGGAGTCCAGGAGTGAATTTTTCAGTGTTTAACCTTGACCTTATTTCTGTCTTTTCAAGGTAATGGTGTTTGGCCAGTGCTCTTTCCCTGCCCGCTGCTTGTAATCTGCCTGTTTCTGCAGGGTGAGGTGCAGATTGTACCTGTCATATACACAGCTGGATTTCATAAATGATTCACACCTATTTTCAAACAAGTGCATTTTTTATAAACGTCCTTGTAGTAGGTGTTTTATAAACCCAGCAAGCCAATGAGTCCAACAATATAAATCGGAAAAAAACACTGATCGGTGGGGTTTTTTGGATGATGACCTTGCCTGTCCTTAACACCAGATTTCAATCACAAAACCTGCCTTTCCAGCTCAAACTTCTGAAACTGGATCACAAACTCATGGTTTTCCTCTTTCCTGTCTTATGTTTTCCCAATGGATTTACTGTCACAAGTAATTCTTGCTTTGTGCCTTTATTTTTGTATCCCGCTGAGCTTGACTAAAGGGCTCTTTTAAGGAATTCTCTTGCTTGAGATATATATATTTAAATATTTGGGTTCATGATAATGACTTTCTATCCAGCAGTGTTAGCATTCCTCCTACTTCTTTTTCTAATTGTGATAACTGCTTATTTATAATAACTGCTTAAAAATAATATAGTAACTGTTCCTGCTAGGCAAAGTTTTCCAATCTGAGCTGTAAACAATTTGTACAGTTGCTACCATTTTTTTGGGTAAATTCACAGCTTATCCAAGTATTTGTGTGAATTTTGTATACATTTAAGTTGCAAATAGATATCTGAAGTCAACTGCTGAGCCCAGTAGAAAGCAGCCCACATAAAACTTGAAAAGTACAGTTGGTAGGGGGAGCAATATCAAAGTGTGGGTGACATTTTGGAAAATGCTGAGCACAAACTTATAGGGATAAAAAGGAATGTTAAAGACAGCTGGCATGAAGAAAGTGAATGTTCAAGAGTTGTGGTATTAACATAGTGAAATCTTTAGCTCCTGCCCTGAGGAGTTGCTTTTCATTGCTTGAAGTCTCGAGGTCACTGCCTGTTAAGTAATGTCAAAAAATGAGTTGCTGCAGGTTTTCTGCTTTGAATTGGAAAGCACTCTGGATCAGAAAGGATTGCAGGAACCTAAGCCTTTCAGTTTCTTCAGCATACAGCAAGTTAACTGGTGTCTTCTGGATGACCTCTGAAAGTCACTTGTAATTCTTCAGCAGGCTGGAGCCCCTGCTGCAATACCACCACAGCTCGTGCTGTGTTGTGATCTGAGTCTCCTGGAACAATAATCATCCAGAGCCACCCTCGCTGCAGGTGCTAGGTAAACATTAAAATAATTTTTGAGGGACCAAAAAATCATTCCTTCTGAAAATAAACTGACTATTCTTCTGTTCTAAATATGTGGAATAGTGACAATATTCACTTTTCCCATCATTTGTGGAGTCGTATCAGTTTTTAGGATAGTACTCATTTCATTTGCATGTTCCTTCTTTGTTCAATCACTTTTTAAATATTAAGCCCATTATCTTCGTTCTCAGTCATATTTAATGGACTTTTCTTTGATTTGTTCTATTTTAAGTACCTATTGCCAGTTCTCTTTTTTAATGTATCATATTTGATTTTCCCCTCTTTGCTTCATTTTACTATGAAATCAGAATCTCTTCAGATCTTATAATGTGCTGCTGTATTCTTATATTTGTTACAAATTGAGAAAGTGATATTAGGATGAAATTAGGTCTAATCGACTCCACATATTACCTCTCTCACCCAAAAGTTTAGAGCTCTGTTCAGTTGGTCTTTACCTGCTCCTTTTTCCACCAGCAATGTGTGCTATTTCAAAATCTTTTTATTTAGTGGGGAGAGGCAGCTGCAAAAAAATATCAATCCAGCTGATTCCTGATTGCCTTTAATTTGTAAATTGTTTCTGTAACTTGCTCAGTAGTGGAAATTTCACAAAGAGTCATGTTTGTTGTTCATGTCAGCTAAATCCAGTCTGCCCTCCACATTCTTCAGCTCTTCCATGAATCATGTTGATTCAGAAGAGTTTGTGCTGAATGCTGTCATTACTGTTCAACAACCAGAATACTGAGGTTTGAGTTCCTGGCTTTTACATCTCTTTTTCTTTATTCACTGAGTCCAGAAGAATCAAAGATGAAAAGGGGAGGCTCATGGTATAGATATCCAATTTATAAGTCTTTTTTCTCTGTGTCCATAGAAATTGCCATCTCCATCCATTCTTGGCTATTTCAGGACTGGCTTCCTTTGAGCTATGTTCCTCCCACGCCTGACGTTCCTGCTGGCTTGGGATACAAGTCTGCACTTCAGACTGTGTTTGTCAAGAAAATTCCTTCACACAGACAAGTGGCAAGCAAAACACACTATATGCAGGACCAAGATGCTTACAATTGTGTCTACCTTTCAAGGAGTTTGACTCCACATTCCCTACCCACTAACGTAAATGTTTTCCTTTTAGCTATCATCTCTCCAGCACTTAAGTTGTTTAATTACAGCATGAAAACATTAGGCATATGTTCAATTTCCAGTTATTATCAGTGTCATTTCTTGTTTGGTTTATGCTCCACAAAGGTTCTTTTTTTAAAAATATCATTTTGTTTTGACATTCCCGGTTCTGCATGTTTTGTGCTGTGCCGTTGCCAGTGCTCTGTGGGTGTTTGGACTCTGGTAATCCACTGGACTAAATAAATGTCTCATCATTCACCTGTTATATCTGACATGTTCTTGAAAACTGCATTGCTTCAGGTCCAATACTTAGATCTGCCTGTTTTCAGACTCAGAGAGGGTCATTTTGATTAATCATAGGAATCTTTCAGGTAGCATGAAACATTTATGCTGTTTATACACTTATTCTGCTGTGCTGCACATTCCTTTGTGCTTTTCTTAGTAAGTGCTAAACACTAGTTATTGATTAAGAACTTCTGCTTCTACATCTTTCACTTATTTCTCCCCTGTCAACGTGGTCTCAAGGTGTAGGAAATACTGGTCTGAATTCCTGTTGTCTTAAAGGTTTCTGCAATAACCAGAATTTCTGGCTCTGAGCCACTTTATGAACCCACAAGGCTCATATATATGTACATATACATATATATACATATATATATATATATAAAAATATATATATAAAGACCAGCATTCACTGAAATAGCCTATTTGACTCATGCTTACTTGTCCTTAGATTAAAGAGATTAATCTTTTGCTAAAAGTGTAGCTACATTATTATATTTCTTTTAAAAGTTAATTTTTTTAACCTCCCTGATATTCCTCCAGTTCAAAGTGAACTTCACATTGGCCAGTCTTTTCTTTAGTTTTTGTCATACACGAAGAAAGTACAACAAAAGCGTGAGCAGATGCTTGTTCACTTCATGGTCCTTGAATAAACAGAGTATCTGTTGCTTCATCAAAAACACCAGAGTAGCAGCATCCTTCTGAAGTGACAAACCTTGATTTTCATGCTAATCAATCACTATAACAAAAGGCAGGAAGGAAATCTTTAAAATTCCTGGGAGTTTCAAAAACAAGCTGCTGCTTCGAACAGGGCAAGTTGATTGACTTCCATGACTTTAGTATGGCTTACTGTATCTGATACTACCTGACCTTGAGCAGGAGTACAAGTGCTGATCAGCGGTGTCAAACCTGTTCCAGGGTCTACATAGACCCTCAGTTGCTCCAGTTCATTACACTGACTAATTATACCCCTTCCAATCATTTCTTCTTGCTTCATTAGGTGGAGCTGTAAGACGTTCAGATTTTCCCTTGGCCAAGATGGGCCATTGCTGGTGCACTGACAAGCACAGCTTTCACTTCCCAGCACTGCACGTATTTATCCCTTTTCTACAAGTTGGCATTTTGCATCATATTGAAATGGCACATAGAAAGGAAATTCAATTCTGCACTCATTCTGCTAGGTGGGCAAAGCAATCAGTCTCTGTTTCTAATATGCAGTCATCAGCTCTTTGATAGCTGTTTTCTGCTGTTCAGAAGAACACAAAACATGTCTAGGCTCAATTTTAATATTTTGGGCTTTGGGGAAAAATATTCTCTAACACAGTACATTTTGCTTATTTTGCTAGTTACTGGTTTGAAACAGACTCTTTGGAACAACTGAGAATTCATTAAATCATCTCATTATTTTTTTTTCAATTTTAGAATCATATCAAATCCACTGACAATTGTTAGTTTTCATGTTCTTGAGTAGTTTACTCTTTATATTGCCAATGAAAGCTTTTTAAATAAAAGGACACTATTAAATAAATGGACATTTCTGATAATTTTTGCAAAATTGCTCTTAAAAATTCAGTGCTAGTGAAAAAAACAAGAGGCCGGTAATGAGACTAATTCACTCTTCAAATGTTACAGCATCATTTGAACACTGTCACATCATCTCAAATCATTCTTAATTCTAAAAACCCTTTTCCATTTCAATTTTCTCTGGAAAGCTTTCTGCAAAAGCAATGAGAGTATCCAAATTAGTTTTAAAGATCACAAAATTGCTACTTCCTTTTAGAGGAAGAGCTGTCTTGTACAGATCTCCTGTATGCAAAATTATCTTAATGGTATCTTCTTTCATCTTAGTATTCTCCCTTGAGCAGTTTGAGTGCTTTCTAGTTCTCTTTGGCTACAGCTCAATATTTCAAGCAGGCATCAGAAACATTACAGATTTTGGCTTCTCTCCTTTGAGTTCCTAGAGCTTCTCTGATGGGGGCTGGCTGTTTACATCTTTTCTCAGTGCACCGTATAACCCAGCAGTTCCTAACATTTTTTCTGTACATTTTATTTTTCTAGGTGTTTCTAAGGTCCATTACTTTTTCTGCCTCTTCACTGCCCTGCCCGTGCACTCCCCCATCCCTCGATGTGTGGTGAGGTTGCTGCAGTTGAGTGTCTCCAGCTTTGGCCCTTCATCCTTGTCCTGCCACACTGTGCTTCCCAGGGGCGAGAGGAATTTAAGGGAGTAGGTCAGAGGGACGGAAAGAGGAGGATTCATTTGCGGGTTTGATGTATCTCTTGGCAAGCCTGTGTTGCCACCTCCAGAGTTCATATGCCCAGCAGAGCTCAGCAACTTGTGCCCTGCTCAGCAGTTTGCCCTACACACTGGGGGCAATTTAATCTCTTCACTGCAGTGTGCATCCCCTAGAAAACCTCTAGTATAAGCAAGGGCTAGAAAAGAGCCAGTCTTTCATAAAATACCTGCCTTTTCCTGTTAGCTGTTGTACAAGCTTTCTTGTGATCTCTAACAGCAATTGTACCTTTATTTTCAGCTTGAAACATAGCTGTCCCATTTGGAAAATGTAATTATCGACACTGGTGTTATCCAAGACACTTTATTTGTCTAATCAGCTGAGTTGTCAGGTTGAGTTAGCAAATCCATTTGTACGAATCACAGAGAAGCTTGCGGCCCCGGTGTATTTGTTTATGATATTTATTAGGTACGTGTGCTGGATAGTTTGGATGCAGACATTACGATTCCTTTGCCACAGTCCTATGCAATACATCATACACAAATGCTTCTGAAAATCCTTTTGAAAATAGTACTGCAGAGATGAGAAGAAACTTGTGGATTCTACATGGGGGTTGGGTGGCAGACCACATTTTGAGGAACTTTTTTAACTAGCAGGTGCTGTGCATTGTAGAGCCACGTGTTATTGCTTTGTCAGAAGGTAAATTAGTCAAAATTGTGGTAATCAGTTACACAGGCCTTAATGTATTAAGAAACATTGTAGGTGCTTGTAACTGTCTTGAGGGATCTGTAAAATCCATCCTTTGAAGAAAAGGTTATAAAGATTTGCTGTACTACTTTGTAGCATGTATCCCTTCACCTCAATCATCAGTAAAAAGGCTGCAGTGAATGGAGTTAAAAGGCAGAAAAGGCTGAAGATTGATATGCAGTATCAACCTGCTGGCACTGTTTTGCGGCCCTGTCGGCACTCTCCTATTGCTGTTTATTACTTGCTTGTGGTTTACTCAGGCAAGCTGAGCTTAATTGACATTAAAACTCAGTAACATTTTCTTGTGAATCTTCCCACTTTGTTCATAGATCTTCTCTATATTTTCAGACTGTTTAAAACCATCATCAATAGTGATGAGCAATCACTATTTAGGGATACCTTATTTTAAAGAAGAATCTTGCTTAGCAAGCAAGACTGTAGTGATTTCTCTTGGAAGTGATAAGTGCAAGAGGAGGAGAGAGAGAGAGTGGTTCAGTGTAAAGTATAAACAGCAAAATGAAAATTTACTAAATATATCAGTTTATTAATGCATGGAGTTTTTCTGTATATTTTCAGTTAAAAAAATAAATGCTAACTTTTCACTTTGATCAACTGATTTCTCCATGGCAATGGACCTGAATTTTAAGAGCCAATGTCAGTGAACAACTGCTTTTTCTATGGAAGTATATTTGTTTTTTTCTCTCTTTCCCCATCACTTTTCTCATCCTTTAAAAAAAAACTCAAACAAAAAACCCCAACAAACCAAAACCATAAAAAAATCCAAAAGTACCTCTCTGAAATGTGTATATCTATCTATATATATATGCACATGTGTAGGAATTACAAATAACAAACATGTTATTACTTCATAATTATAGTAAAGAATTGAATTCCAAGTTTCTTAGAAGAAAGAATTGGAAAGCAATAATTCTTAAGGACGGAAAATACATTGTAGTTAATCCCCCACCATCTGGAAGTCATGAAGTCCCATCTCTGGGAGGCAGCCATCTTTTCATCTGTACATACCCAAGCCTGCCATCCCATTCCCCTGCACTTCCCCTCTTAATTTTGTCCAAAATATTCAGCAGTCAGCATGACATAAGGAATACTTTGGGTTTATTGAACAAGTGTTTCCTGATTGTTGCAGGTTGCATTATTTGCTACTCTTCCTGCATCTCTAGGTCTGCAACCAAACTGCACTTTCTCACTCAAACTGGAGTTATTGTGGGATATCTTGAAACATGAATGGGGGAATACACCACTCAGAAACCTCTGGCTAACTATTGTTGGGGTTGTGCATACGGCTGGGGCTGGGAGGGTGGCGATGCCCCTCTGCCATCCGCAGTGGCTGTAGCCACATTCAGCACCAGGCAGCTCACGTGGAATAGGTGCCTCCAGGCAGTTTAGCCAGGGCTCCTGGTGGCTGTGCACGCCCGGAGGTGAAAAAGCACTCAGCATCCCACAGATGCGAAACTAATGACTTTTAAATCTAATATGGCCAAGTTTTCATGCCAATTACCAAATGAATGTTCCTATTTCCTGTAAAGATGTGCTTTATAATACTCTCAGCTACACTTTAACTGGCTACGTGGTGCAGGCTGTTTGGGCGAACAAGCTGTAAAAGAAGCTAAGTGCCAATTAAAGCTTTGGGAAGCAGCTCACTTGCACGAGCCCAGCGAGGCACTGTAGCGTACATAATGTCGCTTATACAAATCCTGAATTGCTGCCTCTCATCTCTAATACACCGCAGCAACACCTGGCTTATGGGACCCAGGACATTCCTGTGGAAAATCAACAATGGCAGGCTTTTGGAAAAACATTCTGTTTATTTTTAATCTAATTGTTCCAAACCGTATCAAGAACAAGCTGGAGGAAAGGTTCTTGACATTATCCCTCTGGTAGACTTAAATGATAGAGAAGATCAACATAACAGTTTGCTGTTAATTACATATTTACTGTTACCAAGCGGAAAGTATTTAGTAGCTTTGGGATCAAATTCTGTCAATCCTCCAAGACAAGGTCCTAAGCAATTGTGCTAATTATACTTCCCTAAGTTTACATGTACTGAATTTTTTATACTTCTTCTGTTTAAATCAATTGTATTGTGGGAGAAAACAAATAAATGGTTTTCTCCCATTTACTTCTTTCCACAGTCTCCTATCCCTTTATGTACGCAGACTAGAATTCTCTCTGCAGTTTCTCTAGGGGTGATAACAGCAAGGCTTTTTTCCTCTGCAAACATATACGACTTTGCTGAATTAATAGAAACATGGAAAAGGAGGACCAGCAGTAAATGCAGGTAGGTAAACAATTGCTAACCATTGAACTAAATTACTTTCTAAATTATTTTTTCACAGTATTCACACTTCTCAGTATTTGGAAGGAGTCTGCCATTTCTACCTGTGTTTTATAGTTTATTTTATATTTACTTGTCAAAGCCATTGGTTTTATTTCTTCAATTTTTTTTCTCATTTTTTCAGCTCACAGGACTGGTTTTGCTTTTTCTTTTTTCTTTGTGGAGAGAAAATTCCTTCAAGATGCCAACATCAATGTATCCTGCTGTTGCTTTCAGCTCCATCTCCTCTACTGAAAGGTGGGAGCAAAGGCTTGGCAGCCTTTTAAACTTATTTTGATTCAGTTTCCAGTATACAAACATTAAGAAGAAGCGCCAAGTCAGCTTTCAGAATAAGGGGTAGCTTTGCAAGCAGCATGAGATCCTAATTGTTTTCTCTTTTACAGGAGGATGTAACTTGTTATGTTTTACTTGATGCAAAATTAGATTTATTTTCCTCTTTCTTCCCCTGAAAAAATAGCCTGCTCAGCTGTACTAGTATCTGTACAGGAAAATGCAGAAAGAATGTGTCAGGAACTCAAAGAGAAACAAGGACGGGATGCAAAATATTAAAAGATTGGTTCCTCCATCTAAGGGACTGGGGAAAAATGCTCTGGGATAATTGTCATGCATAAAGAAAACAACGTCTTACATTCTGGTTCCCTTCGTTAGAAATGTGGGTGAAAATTTTCCTCTGTGCCTGGGAGATTAAATCAAAACTATGTCAAAGTAGGTTCTGGAGCCCCCAGGTGCAGCTAAGCCACTCAGGACAGCAAGTATGCAACAGGCAAGGCCACTGGTAGTTTATAAAGCTGGGGGGTTTGAGAGGAATATTTTGCTGTTAGATTCCAGCTGGTATTTTCCTGTACTGGTTTCTGGGTGCAGCCTGTACTTGCTTCTCCGCAACTTTCTGTTAAAAAACCAATTTTTATGATTACAAGCTTGGCTCATAATCCCTAATGTCAGGAATATTTTTATCCATTTAGTGCATTCTTTTGAAAGCATGAAGGAAATAGAGAGCCTGGATTGTCTTCCTTGGCCAGATCATCTTCAGAGTAGATCTTGGATATCCTTGGGAATATCACATGAGGACACCAGTATTCTATAGGTATCCTGACCCTTTTTATCTCCTCCTCAGCAGAGCTGTGACTTTGTGTTCTCTGGAAGAAAAAGTGAAATCTAAAGCTATCTCAGTTATCTGTTAAAAACTCTACTTATCTTCCCTTTCAGCCAAGTGCTTTGATTTTTTATCAAGATTGCAGTAGGAATTCTTTGGTGGTTCATATTCTCTGTATCAGTTACCAGTATTCAGAAGCCTCTGACTTTTCTTGCTATCAGAAAGGGTAGATTAGTAATTTTTTGTCTTGCTTTTGCTATTATTTTCTGTCACACATTGACAGCTATTCAATGCCAATGAACAAATTCCTTCCAAACACAGCTTGGCAATAGCCATTAAACAGGAAATATGTAAAGTATTTTAAAAAAATTAAAAAGTAACAGCCTGTTCATTTTTCACTGTCTAGAAAATTATGTAAGTCAAAGAAGTCCTATCAAATATTTGGAATAAATGTAGAAAACAGAATTTAGGGTGAATATTTAAATTGTAAAAACATCTGCGTGATCGGAATGCATGAAAAATTACAATCCAAAAATTAAACCACAATCTTAGCAAGGTTTATATTTGGGGTTTTTTTCATAATAAGACCTTGCTTAAAAACTTACATGTGCTTTCCCAGGACACAGCAATTTTTAGTTGGTGACAAGACATTTACCAACATTTGGAATATCTAAAATTTGGGATATCTAAAATTATGACAGGATAAAATTTATTGTAGGAGAGCTAAAAAAGAACTAACTGGTTCTTGCTTTCTTCCAAGTCATCCTGCCTACAAAGTTGTTACTCCTGATTATGCTATTTCAAGTTGAGGTTTTTGCCTGGGCAAGACAAAAGCAGAGGTAGCATCTTTGTTACTCCCCCAGGCTCCAAAGGTTCTTCCTTTCTCTCATCTGCAAAACATTTTCATGTTCTTGTTTATTCACTGCTCCAAGCGCTTTGCGTTCCAGCTGGTTTTCTTTGGGTTTGGAGCTCCTGTAATTGTTATGGTGGATGTGCCTTTGGATGTAACGTGAGCAACTCCTGATACACAGATTTTACTGAGAATTAAGCCCCTCGGTGTCATCCTCACAATGTATGCAGGTCGAACACTGGGACGGCACAGCCACAAGCAAGTCTGGCCACTTGGCCCAGGTGAGCAGGGCTTCTGAGGTTCTTGTTTTTCACGTTGTTGGGTTTTTTTCTCTCTGGATGTCATTGCTTATCCATTAAATATACCTGGTAAAGTAGAAGGGAAGCACAGGGAGAGGGCATAACTCGAAAATGGTACCCATGGCAATTTCTGGATAATTTTTGCATGCTGAGCATAAATGGTAACCAGATAACTGGTGTACTTGCTGTGCAGCTGTCACCTTGCCCAGGAATATATGTAGTAACAAAGACCAGTAAATGCCCTGACACCTCCTAAGAGGCGTATTTCGTGTAGAAGGATATTAGCAATTCAAAAGCTAAACTGGGATAAAAGAAAGGTCATTGTCTGGTCAGACAGTTTATTTTTGACCTAAGCAGTGTTTAATTTAAGAAGCAGAAGGACTAGGATAAGCAAATACAAACCTAAATGGGCAGCTGGCTGCCCGGTGATGTTGAAGCTGAGTCACCCTAAAGGGCAGCCCATTTGTATCCTCAATCAAGGAAGGAGAAAGGTGAAGACGAGAATGAAAGAAAGAACCCCCTCCCTGCCTGTATGATG
Source organism: Falcunculus frontatus (assembly GCA_013398115.1). Classification (NCBI taxonomy): domain Eukaryota; kingdom Metazoa; phylum Chordata; class Aves; order Passeriformes; genus Falcunculus; species Falcunculus frontatus. The sequence goes on along the minus strand of VZRV01001521.1, from coordinate 265,669 downwards.
CTTCGGTATCAGTGAAATCACACCATTTCTGTTCCAATAACAAGGGAAGAAAAAGAAGAAAGGCAAATAGAGAAAGATGTAAATTTTAAATAAAATCTGCCTATGTATGCATGCAAATTAGCTGAAACCCTTGGTGTGTCCAAGTAAAAGCAATGTTTTAAAGACTGTAATCTGGTTTTTGTAGTATTTCTTGATTCCAGTGTGTATTACAAATTCATGCAGTATGAATAAAACCTGAGCTTTCTCATAACAACTCAGGAGAGAAAGTAATGAACAACCTTAGTATGGCTTTCTTATAAATAAAACATGCTGCTATGTTTTGTTTAGAGTCTTAAGTCTTCAGCTCTATGCTGGTGACTGGAATAATCAGGTTCTGGTTTTAAGGTTGTGATTTTTTTTTTCCAATATAAGCATGAATTTGTCACTTCTAAAAGGAACTTTCTTCTGTTTCAGTTAATATTTTTTTCATAATTTGAGCCTCTTGCATCACCCAGCTGTTTCTTGCCAGGTCTAGTTTCCTCATCCTTCACTACCACCAAAAGTGTTCTTCTGAGGAGGAGCTCTTGGCTGCCTCAGAAGAGTTGCTGTCTTTCCTATTTCCGCTTAGGTTTCCCTTATAGCCCTCCCTTCTCTACCTTGGGCACAGAGGTTCTGTTGCAATACTTAAAAGCAGTATCTAACAGATCAGGTGTGACAGAACTCCCCAAACCCTCTGTAAAAAGCTTTTTGCCCAGTTCCCTCCTGAAACATCACTGAAGTGATTGTTTGACAGATTTGTGTAGCTATAAAAGCTCTCACTTGCTATTATTACACAAGTCTCTGAAAATATATGGATAGGCTTAAGTCTCCATATTTCTGATTCCACCCACTAAACACAACCCTAGTCTGTTTCTCTGGCTGACTACTTTCTTCCTCTTGTCCACTTTCATCTGTTAGTTTGACTCTGGAGATAAAAAAAAAATAAAAAGACAATCGTCATTGCTGCGGCCTCAACAGTAGCTGGCAAAAAAGAGGGGGAGGAATAAAATACTTCCAGTGCTCCAGTGTATAAATCATAAAAGCTGAAGTGGAGTACCTGTTCACTTCATCCCAGTGCATCAGAACCCACTCCTGGTGCCTTCCCCACATCTCTGACCTGTGTCTGAGAGCCCAGGCGCCTGTGCCAGGCACATGCTGAGATATCAGGGACAGTAATGTGGAGTGGAGGAGAAGGTGCTGCTCATCTTTTAGGCTGCCCATAACTCTGGGTGCAGCATTATGGCTTGTTAGCTTGTTGCTTATGGGATTTAGAAAACTAGTGATAGTTGCTGAGTCATATGGATCACCTCGAAAGCAATTAGGCTTTGGTGAAGCATAAAATCAAAAGATGCACTGAGGCCCGTAGCTAACCAGGCCATATGTGAAGCTCCCAAGGATGTTTTAAGAGGAGAGGGGCTGGACTGGGGCAATGACCTACCAGTTCTGCTGTCACAAGGAGCAAGAGTGGTAATTGCAGGGGAAACGCTCACACAGGGTGTGCTGTCATTAACTTTTCCTGCCTGTCTTTGCCCCATTACGCTGCGCAGCAATTGCAGACTTTTTGTGCAGAACATAAACTGGCAGAACTGTCTGGACATCCAGATAACTGGGCAGTCAAGTCCATTCACCTGGGACCAGGGCAGAATTTTCAGCAGTTCTCAATGAGCTTCAAACCTAGAGCAAGAAAACAAATTATACCTGTGTATGCCATGTACACTTATCAACACTTCCTGTACTCTCTGCTCCACATCTTCGCCAAAACAAAATTGTCTCTACATTCTTCTGAGACACACTCTCTTGTACGCAATGAGGGGATGAGAAATATTTTCTGAAAGTTCACTCGGCTCTCTATTTTTTGACAGGAAATCTTCCCTTGTTTCCTGTGATCTTGAGATTCTCAACAATTAATTTTTCAAACCTAAATGCCAGTGGGTGGGTTTATAAATTTTTTTGAGTTTTTTATGCATGAAATCATGAAATTGGCTTTTGCATGTTTAATTGTCCAGTGATCAAATTAAGAGCTGTTAAAGTTATTAATTGTGTGAGTGTAAATTGTTGAATATTTCCCCAAGCTAGAAAGTTTATTCCCTGTTAATTCCCTAATGTACCAGTTATGTTTACTAGTTCAAGTGACATTTTAAAGTTGTAAAAAAAATCCTTTTAACCCATGTCCAAGTTAAATCTTCCCCAGCGAAAGCAGACCTTTATAAGTGGCCCAAAGGCTAAGGTTAGCACCTGGCCATTACCCTGTCACTGGGCTCCATGGCAACGTGGAATTTGAATGAGGACTTTTCCCGCCTTTGAAGCCGATGACATCATCCAAAGACGTTCCCCCAGACGGCAGCGAGCCATTGGCTGGTGGACATTACCTCATTTCCCAATCCACCAATCACCTCGTGCCTTGGAGGCGGGACAGAGGGCTGTCAGGGGAGGGGCCAAGGGGGTATAAAAGCTCTTGCATGAGCTGCACACCTTTTTCACCTCGGACTACCTCTGGAAAGGGCCTGGCGCTGCGGTCCCCAGGCCTGCCTCTCTTTTAAGAGACTTTGTTAAGAGACTTAGCTTGGGACTAGCCTAAGCTAACCCAGCATCACGAGATCTCTGCTCTGGGCCCGTAGCCTGTTCGGCTACAGGGTCTCTGATCGCTGTGAACCTGGTTAAGTTTATTTTTTTTAAGGAATTTGGCTGGCTTGTATTCTAAATTATTTTTCTTTAATAAATTGCATTTCTTTTAGTTTAAACCAAGAGTGGCCTCATTCCTGACAGAGTTAAAGTATGTAGAATTTAAGCTCTAAAATTAAATATACAAAGTATTCACATAATTTAGAACTCGTTATTATTAATTGCTTTGATATAGACATGCCTATTAAATTGATGAGAACACCTCAAAATTTTATTTTGAATGCCTCAGTAAAGTTTTCCAGAACTTAAATGCATCTGCATTCAGAAACCTTGCCTGGTCTGCCACTGTTTTTCATCATAGGAGACTGGAATATATTTAGCTTCAAGAAAAATGATTTAGTTAAAATGTAGTTTGAAAGCTCCCATGGCACTGGAGATTTTTTGGGGAACATACTTTACAAATTGATGCTAAAGTATCTTCTTTTGCTTACATTTGTGCCTTGGGATTTGGGCAGGTGGGAATGGCTTTCATTTTGAAAAGAATTAACAACACATCTCTGGAGAGTGCTCTACTACCCATACATCTCCATTTCTGTTTCACACTAGACACTTAAAGCATGTCTTCAAATTATAGGTATGCAGGAGTTCACAACTTACCTAGTGGAGTTTAATGATGAAGAGATGTTTCCTGTGCATTTAAGGATTTTCAGAGGACTTAGCACAAATGAGATAATCAATCTTGCTGCAACCCTTACGTCAGGTAGGTATTTAATTGAAAAAAAGACAACCCTGATGCTTTTGTGGCTTCTGGAAGAAAGCCCTTGAAGGGCAGCATAATGTGACACAGGCCTGTGTCCTGGCAGCTATTTGTTTCAGTCAGCCTCTTGTCCAGGTGTGCTTCTTGATATGCATAAAATTTGCTTCCCATATGGACATTCTTCAACCATAAACTCTGAAAACTACTCAAACGTATTGCTCAGGCACAGGATAACTGGCTGGTTTTTGGATTTTGGTTTGTTTGGTTTTTTTAAACTCAAAGGGGGTAGCTTCATTCTGGAACACGTTTAGTTTGTAAGTGACAAATGGTCTGTGAAAGCCTCAGAGGCAACTTGATATTAATGAGGCCAGGCAGCAGATGTCTGCATTATTGCTCATTGTGGTGACCCGATGTAATTGGAACTATATAAAGTGAAACAGAGATAGAATTTAGCAAGGTAGTACCCCTAAAAAGTTATAAAAATAAGACACCTTGCTTCTGTTCTTTCCAGCACCTCAAGGATACACCGCCACTCTCTCATTTGCTTCTTTCAACACAGGCTATGTTTTACTTCTTAATGCTCTCTTTCTTCATTTTTCATCTCTGCCTAAAAATTTTGTCAACAGTTTGTAAAGGCGATTTGCTGATTTCATTTTTTCGGTTTTTGTTTGGTCTCTTCCAGAGACACACAAGAGACCACAGCAGTTCAAAACATTGTAGTGTACCAGGACTCACTACTTCAAGAAAAGAAGAATAAAGGCAAAATTTGTAATCTAAGTCTAACCATTTAAATCTAACATTAATCATCATTCTAAATTAACCCTCTAAACTTCTCTTACAAGTATTACCTTACGAAGTGTGCTCCCATTGAAGTTGTCTCACTCTTCCTTCCTTGCGTACCAGGGGCATGCAAGGCTGGACTCTTCATACGAGCAGCACACTGTGAGCAGAGGTCTTGCCAGTTTAGTTCAGGTTTAATTTTCAACCCCTTTTTCTTACAGCTTCCAACCATCCCATGGAAATGTTTATTTTACAGATGGTCAGCTTGACCTACTGACTTTATAATAGGGAACTATTCCTATGTCTCAGTTTATCATAACACAGTTAAACAAGTGCAGCCCAAGCCATTCCAAAGAACTCAGGAGACAGATGTTCCAAGACAAAAGTTTAGTAAGAGGTGTCTTCAAGGAAAGCCTCCTCTAACAGGGTGGGTATTCTTTCTCCTCAGTGTCTCTGAAATACAGTATTTTCTTGATTAAGTTGTCTGTTTTCATGAAGGACACTACTGTAATCACAGTAAGAGTGAAGAATGTGACATTTAAATTGTCTTTACAGTTAAAAAGGAAAAAGACACAGATGGTGTAGGAAATTTTAAATGTCTCTATGTCATATATGTTCCTCTGCTTCAGTGTAGAGTCAAAAATATAAAATTGTTTTCTTCATCCATTAGATACATATATTTTCATACACCGAAGATTGAAAAATTGTTACAGAAGAGCTGGATATTTGACTTGTACTTGCAATTAATACTCAGCCTGGATCAGTGGCAGAAAAGTCCACTGTGACACAGAAAAACTATTGATAAACATTAAATGAACAGGGCTCACCAGAATTTGCCTTAGATCCTCAGAACCTCACACTGCTCAGCCTCAAAGCAGCATGCAAGGTACTCCTTTTCAGATTCAGAAAGACACAATGACCTGAATAATAAATTGCAAGTCCTAAAATCTAGTATCTGTCTGATTTTCCCAGGGCACTTGAATTCAAATGTAATCGATCACCTTCTGGAACAAAACCAGTAGAACAGGAAGTTAGCCAGAGCTGAAGCTGTTGAGCTGCTGCTTCCACAACAGTAGCACAATTCTTTGTGCAGTTTTGTGACTTCTGTGACACTGAGAGTGTTGGAATTCAGTGGAGTGGAAATGAGAGCCAGCAATGTGAATTGCAATATGACGTTCTGACAGCAGATTTACTGGTTAGTCGTTTCTCAAGTATGTTTAAGATGTTAGACTGATAATTAGAAAAATACTGATTTCTGTCACATAGGAAGCAACATTTAGAAAATATTCTGCTCTCTATATTACTGCTTAAGTCACCCAAATAGACTGTATACAACAACAAATTAACTCAGTTTTGACTAACCAGGAGCCAGAAGGCTGTAGGCATTTAAACTACTGCTGGATATCAGTGAACTTACAAAAATTCTACCAGGAAAAACAAATTACGTGGTTGAGAACTTTTGTTTTTAAATTTGGATGGGTGAAGGAAGGAGATTATTATTATTTTGAATAACACATACTAATTATGCAAAATCCTGGCATGGAATGGCCTCTCTAAGCAAAATCATACCTACATATCATTACCCTCACATTTTTATTATGGGCAAAAGAAGAAGCATGTTATGTGTAATGCAAAGAACTTTTTTTAAATCCAAATGGAAAATTAACTGTCTAATTAAATAATTATTATTATCCCACAGAAGTCATCATGGAAAAAAATAAGTACATCGAAAGAAAAAATAGAATACTATAGAGCTGTCATATTCCTGCTTCCTAGTATCTGCTACTTCTCCTGACATTATGCTCAGCCTTCCAGTGCCATTTGGGCACTGAAGCTTTCAGAAATAAGAGGGGATCATGAGCTCAAATCTTTAGCCATGAAGAATACTATATTTTTGATTTCTCCCTTCTCATCTTGGGAGCCTCTTGAGTTAATATTTCTGTGTTTGCTAATGTGCCGTGCACCTTGCTTACTCTTCACTGAGTAGTTCATGGTGCAGCTGAATTCCCTGTCCATGATCTATTTCACACAAGCTGCCTGTTTGTTCTCCACTCTCTTGTCCCTCTGCATGACGTTTTGCTCAGCTCTCAGTCTGCATTTCTCCAGCTGAGCATTGGTGAGCTGTATACAGTGCTGGGGCTCCTGTGTGAGACTGACCCGTTTCTTACCATCCCATGCACTTCTCTAGACCATCTTCTGTGTCCCTGCTTTCCAAGGTCTCTGCTATCATGCCATATCTTTTACAGAGAATATCAGGATAAAACTAGTGTACCATGCAGATAAGAAAAAATAAAGCAAATTCAGCATAACCACATGGTCATTAGAAAAAAATTCTGTTATAGCTAAGCTGGGAAGTTGCAGGCAGCTCAAGAGAAGTTGAGACAAAGTAAACTTGAAAAGCTGCTGTCCTGAGACCTTGCAAACTCAGTACTGCTGCTAGCATGGCAATACAGTATGTACTGGGCACCAGGGCTACACTGCACCAGCTATGGAATTATATGTGTTGTCTTCTTTAGTAATGTGATTCCTGTTAGGGACATCACTCTTGGAAACATTTTTGGAACTACTTCAGCTAGTTTTTTATACGTCATGTCATTTCTATGGCACCATATTTTCTCTCCTTGAAGGATTTATGGTCCCAGTTCCTGACTTTTTAATGAGAAGACTGACAGCAGGTTTCAGTCATTCCTACTCCTGGATGGGCCATCATCTTTCACACTTCAAGTCATGGCACTTCGTCTACCCTGAGTGTTACCCATTCTGGGATGTGGCAGTAGGTCAGGGAAAATGAAAAGCAGGCTCCTCTCTAATGGCCTACTCTGGAGGTTTGCTTTTATTTTTACCAACAGCTATTTGCTTACATTCATCTTGATATGTTAAATTAATACAAGGTCCAAGAAATTATTGGTCATGAAGGATGCAGTTAAGCATATTATTCAGAAGAAATGAGGAAATGGGGCACAGGGTTAGACATTAGGTCCCACATTTACAATAATTTGGTAACTGCTTTCGTTTGCTCTCTCCGGTTGCCCCCAGATTAATGTCTTACATGGAGAGTTCAAACACTCCTCTAGCATAGAAGGTAGAGGTTCTAAGGACTTGTGCAAAAATCGCCGGGGCTTTGGAGGAAACAAATCTTTTAATTCATCACTTGAGTCCTTTTGACGTTGTTGTTCCTCCATTAGTTATCTTCAGTGTTGCTACAGTAATAAATCACACCCAGTAAAAGCATGTGTAGAAACTAAACGTTGAATGACCTTTTATGTTTATGATTTGCTTTGTTATTGCATAAATATGTTGTTACATGTGTCTAAATGTAGCTATAGAGAATAAAAAGCATCTTTTGATGAGCCACAGCTGACGGCAAATTCCCTCAGAGGAGTTCACTCTCATGACCTAATAATAGGGTGTGGTTTTGTTCCATCTCTGCAAACATACACCAAATATTGATGGCTCCTGTTGGACCCAGCCTAACACTGAAGTTTAACACTTGAGTCACCCAACTCTTTCTCTCATGTTCATAGTTTCAGTTCGCAGGGCCTTAACCTGCTGTGGGTAAATGGATATGTGACTGAAAACCAGGCAGCTTCATGGGATCTTATAAAACAACTGTGTGGGAAGTGGAGGAGAGATATATCCCAGTTTTTTGTCCATGGAGAGAGCTGGGGACTCTTCTTTGGGCAGAGGGTACAAAATCATGATGGAGACCTGCATGCATGGTGTAGTTCTAGCCTGAAAATTAACTTTGCAAACAAAATTTCAAATGAAACCTTGCTTCTGGTTGCTCTACTAAAACTAAATGACAAGGAAAAGCTGTTGTCCCTGTTATGCTCAGCCAGTCTCTTCACATCAGTGCTCTATTCTGGCTGTTTAATTTTAGCACCGTCTTTACAAAAGAGTGGCTTTTACCTGCCTTCAGTGCAATTAACAACTAGCCTTTCTTGCAGATCTAGTAAGCAGTGGTACTGGTGCATGCAGTGCCTGTCTCTGAGAAGTGTATGCTTCCTAGAGCTGACAGCTAAAATTAAAAATGCCTGTTTTATCATTTGATGTTAACAGGAATGATGTGGAGTGCATTCATAGAAGGATCTATTGTATAAAACAAAGCCTTTCTTCCAGTCACTCTGGAGAACAACACCATGTGAGAACAGTGCTGTGCTTTAAATCATTAAAGATAACTTCTTGCCAGGTAATGTGAGATAATGATAGCGTGTAATATTCTTCTCTTGCTGCTTCTTTCTCCTGTATCGATTGGCTCTATCCTGTAGGTGTGATAGACTGGAGTGCTTACCCTCTATTCCTCTGAGCACTTTGAAGAAACTACTACATTTGTCAAATGACAAAAAGAATCATCTTAAGAGAGTCAATTGAGATACATCAAAAGCAACTGGAAAATCTGCAGTCCCAGGTGAGCTGTTACTTGAAGATTATCCAGCTTTTGACTCATCTGTGGTTTGTCTTTGAAAAGTTCTGCTGAACTCAGTCTGGATTTGAGAACTGAGCACCAGAATTTTTTTGTTTGTTTTCTGGGCTCCCTTCCTTCCCTATCTGCTGGGAAGAAAAGATAAAAAAGCAGCGTGGTTAAAGGGATTGTGGGCCACATGGTACTTGTACCATGACAGCTATGGGGTTACCACTGCCTAGTTAAAGATTATTTATTTGAACACACTTTTTATTAAAAAAAAAAAAAACCAAACAATTGCAAAAAATCTCTAAATCCATCTGTTATCCACAAAAAAAATATTCTGACTGTACAAGCACTAAAACAATGATACTACATTTAATGTAGGAATGTTTTTTGAAGTTTGTCTTAACTCAGGGGTTTTCATATAGGCATTAGGAATGTGCAATCAGCTGCTGTAACCTCTTATCCAAATGCAGTGCGGATGCTAATAATATCTGAAATTTTTGCCAAACAACAAGTTTGCTGGGAATGAAATGGATGTTGACCAGTTTGAAAGATGTAGACCTTCTTCTTCCTAAACCTGAAATACAGAAATCAATGTTTGCTTTAAAGTAGTAATAAGTTCAGGGAATCTAGGTTTTAAGGAATAGGATATATTAGTAGTTTACAGCCAAATTGTTTCTTAAATTCTGTTAAGAAATTGTCTTCCTTAATCCATGGAAGGAGTGGTCAAAAGGAGTTCAAATGCAAATATGTCTTTCAGGATCTTGAGCCTAAGCCCAGCATTTGGTTTCCAAGGAGAAATCTTGCATTAAGAATTGTTGCATTAGATGAAGAGGCAAGGGGTAAATAAACATCTGGTGTTCACAGGAATTTCCATCACTAAACTGTATAGTTTAGTGCTTCTTCAGATGACAAAGTTCTTGTTCTCAGCAACAAACTTCTAATAGTGTGAACAAGGACATCTGCTTGTTTCTGCCATATTTAAGGAACAGAAAATTACTGTTTGGTCAAATTATCATTTTGTGATGCATAATACCATTCTTTTAATCCTGGTTTCTGAATCTGTCTTTTCTTGAGGGAAAAAGAGATCATAAAACTTTCCTTAAATATACTTAATGTCTAATTGCTGTCTTAACAGTTGAAATTTTCCTTATCGACTAGATATGCAGGGTTCTAAAAATTACTTGGCATGTTCATTTTTAGACTACCTCATTCCATCTTTCTGTCACATTACACTCTTTTTCAAACTATTCCACTTTTTTCTAAGAAGAGGCTTGACAAAGTTGTTATTAATAATCAGAGATGGAGACACAGCACCTCAGGTAATTTCTACCCTTTACTAGGTAGTGATAAAAGGACAGGAAATTATTTCATATTTTATTTGTCTTTATAGCCTCAAAAGTTTATATTGAGCTGATTTAGTTAATCCATATGAAATCAGTTCTCTTGTGTCCATTGTGGTGTCTGCTCACAGGCTGTGCAATGTCACACAACCCTTCTGCCCCATGCAGCAGCTGGAGTGCAGTGTTTGTGCCATGGCACCACCTGCTCTTCAGCTGAACAGGGCTGCACCTCCAGAGCCTGAGTCTCAGCACCACGGCCTGCTCTGTGACAGAGGTACAGCTGTTGGAGCTTCCTTCAGAAAGTGGGACTTCTCCACCCAAGGGTTTCCAGAGTGGTAAGCGCTCTCTTTTCAAGAGCCCTATTCCATTGCTGGGACTCCTTTGTGCTTTATCTCTTTGATCATGTGTGGTAGCTGAAGAAGATGGATTTTGCACACCATTTCTTAAATGTTTGCTTTCTTTTCAGCTCTTCGATAAAGTGGGAATTAAAGAGTGCACATTCTGCCATTCTGCAGGTGTTCTGCATGGTTTGATATCTTCTCACACCCATTTTCTTTCCCAACTCCATTCACTCCATTATGCATCACTTCAGAAGATCAGGCTTTATTTCTACATCATGGACCCTTCTCTGTGCTTCACTGTTAACTGCATCTTTGGCTAGCCTGATTTTTCGAATTATCCCTTTTTGCCTGTCCTCAGTCTCATAGCCCATGTGTTTTTTATCTCCATAGTGACATCTTCCTACCTGTTGCTTCATCAGATTTTCCATGAAGTTACTTCATTTCAGGGAAGTTAGTTTTGTTTAGGATTTCACCACTGCACTCTGGGCAATATCTGTTTGGTTTATTAAGGATTTCTGACCACAGTTTACATAAGAATCAGATGCTTGGACACATTTCAAGTCTTGCAAAAGTTGCCCGCCAGAAACACACTCACGTAAGGATGGTCAGTAGTTGTGTCGATTACTTTTGAATCTGCTTTTAATAGAAAAACTGAAATCACTCCAGCTACGGGAAAGCACACTGACTCCACCTCTCGCAATGTTCTTTGCGAGGCTGGTAATACTCTTCTCTTTTATCCCCTCAGCTCATCTGTATGTTTGATCATTTTTCTGCTCTTGTTAAGGGATTTACAAACAAGTTCCTCAATATCAAAGTTTCTATTTATATTTCTTTCTTCTCTAGAACAAATTACATCTCCCTATATAGTTGATACATTGATCAGAAATTACCAATAAATTAAGTTACAAGTCAAATTCTTTGTATTTCAGAATTTCTCCTTCAGTTTGCCAAATGCACACCTCTTCTGTTCTTAGTATTATTTCCTTAAAATTTCTTTCAGGAATGTTGCTTCTCACCAAGTCAACCAACCAGATTACTTCTGTCTTCATCTAGTCTTTTTTGTTCTGAAGCTTGTCTATTCCAGCACTGGTTATCTTTGGTTTTGTTGTGCGTATCTTCTATATCTTGTTATTTAATTGCCTGGTAGCATAATCTCTATGTTCTATTTAGCCCAATGTTTACAGTTCTTACTCAATCCTGCTTCATTTATGCCAAGTTTTTAGCTCTCCCACAAGAATTATGAAAAAAGGATTTAGTGAAGTTAAGAGTTTAGAGCATGTAGAATATAGGAATGCAGTGATGGTCCATAAGTGAAGCAAATAAAGGTTTCATGAGTCACCATGCACCAGCTATCATAGAAGTGCTGAAACTTTACTTCAAAATTTAACTTGATATACTTGTGTTACTGCCATACTGACTATTTTTTTCTTAGAACATCTCACATTTATCTAAACTATATAAACTATTGGCTTTTCAGTCTGAGGGCAGTGTCTAGCTCCTAGAACTGCCTCTCCAGAGGGTAGAAAGGGTGCAGGCATTGGAGCCACCTCTGCTGAACTGAAAGCCTCCTGCTAGGAAGCTTTTCTTTTTGTTCTTTGGACAGCTCTTTTATTCCATATTCTATTGTACCTTCTTTGATTGAAATCCCTTGACAATTGCTCTTGAAAAATCTAAATATAACTAAATCTTCTGAATTTGCCTTTATCTTGGTGGTAATACCTTCAAAGGACCCTTGCAGTTAATATAAATGTTTTCTCCACTGTAACAGTGAATAAGGAATAACACTTCAGCTGTGCATGGATCCAAAGGAATTTTGACAAATGTGTGCGTTTTATCATGGTGGCTTTATACTACCTCTTTATACCATAGTCTTTTCAAGTAAAGAATCATTGCTTTTGCTAGAGTACATTTTTTCTAAATTCTCTCTTGAACTACAAAATCTTTTGAGGATTTTCAAGTGAAAAGGGGTTAAGCTCTTTATTGCATGCTTCTTGAAATTAAGTCACTTATCAAACAATAGTAAATGAATTCTTAAAATGTAATGATAGCACAATACAGAAAAGTGATGCATAATATGTGCTTTTCAAAATGCAATTCGAACCTTTATTCTTAGGAAAGAAAAAGAAAAAAGAAGAGACAATAGCTGTTGTAACACATGGTTTAAGTGGTACTAACTTTTGTCCCAGAAAGGAAGTATAAATATGTTCATATTTTTGGGAATTTGTTTTCATGTATAAACATACTTCAGCTATTTTTTTAAAAATTAACAGAAATTTCATGTAAAAAATTTCAGCTGAAAGTAGCTGAAAGCTGTTGCAACAATATTGCATATGGTAATATGCTCCTGTTCTCCATCTAGAATTTTCTTATAGCACTTCTGAGAACAGACTAAGTGGTGAGAAAGGCCCTTGGGCTGAATCAGACAAATTTACCTGTAGTGTTTTGGCCTCACACTTATAAAATTGATATATGCATTTATTCCATCAAGAAAGTCCAAATATAATTTTATGCTGAGTGATCACTCTTACAAAGCCAGTATTCTTTGTGCAAAAAATATTATGGAAATAATTTCTGCACATAACGTGTTTTCTATGTGTTGAAAATGTATGCAAAATAGCTCTTAAGGAATCCCAAGGTGAGATATAATTTAGTGTTGAACTAGTGTGATCTATGAAAATTTACCATTCAAATTGCTCATATCAAAACATATTCCTATTCCCATTTTTGATAAGTATTTTTGTTTGATAAATTTGCGTTCTCCTCATCCTCCAGTCTTCTGGACAGTGTAGTTAACAGCAAACCTCAAGACCTTTGAGAAGAAAAAATGAAGGGACATTTCGTATTTCCTAAGTTTCCTAAAAACAGAAAATACAGCGTTCAGGCGATAATGCCCAGGAAATTGTATGCCTGCAGTCTGTATGTTTGCCCTGCATGGGAGAGGTGGTTTGATGTCACCAGAACACGCCCAGGCTGAATGATCTCTGAGAAAGCAGGTGTCCACAGCTGAAGTGACCTCTTTTTCCGCATGCTTGTAAGGGTAATGAGACACTTGGAAAGGGGGGTTGCAACTTATTTCTGTAGTTGTTTCTTTGTGCTGCTACATCAGGGGGCATGCTGAATCTGAGCATTAACTTAAAATGTCAGTCACTAACCTTTTGAACAGTCATTCAGGGAGTCTTTGCCATTTAATGACAGGCACATATAATTAAGTGCCTAAATTTCATGCACCTTTTTCCTAGAGGGCTTTTCATTAAGACCGCAAACAACTAGATCTTCATTCTGGAGGCAGCAGAGCCCCAGGAACAAATGTCTTTCTTTCTTTGGTTTCATGCTTCCTGACAAATACTAACTAAACAGTGCTAGAATAAAAATGAAAATACTCCATGCGCACAGTCAGCCTTTGGCTTTACATTGTGCAAAATAGAAACTCGTCCCCAGAAAAAGTCTTGCTGTGTCTCACAGGGGCTGTCTACTTGGTTGGAAACCCATTTAGTGTTAGCAGGGAACTAGAAAACGTCAAACTTTACACCTATTCATGAGTTACTCTGTAAAATCAAACATGGATAATTCTTAAGTAGACTAACCAAGCAGAAGTGGTGCAGGTCTCAGCATAGCTGGCGTCTTCCTTTTTCTGAGGAATACATGAATGGTCCCAAAAGCAAGCACCAAACTAATTTTACTTGAGGGATCAGTTCTGTCGTTTCTCTGCCCAGAGAACTGTAAGGGGAAAAGGGCCGCATGCAAAGAGTGGGCTCTAAAAGGTGCTGTACTCAGGATAAAGACATTCCATCTCCAAAGAAAACTAGATCACCTGGATGAGGAGCATATTGTCTTCTTTTTCAACCATGGGGATCATCCCCATGCTCCTGAGGCACGGTATTGCAGTCCCTCATTCCCCACCTTACCTTTAGCTCTGCATTGGCAAAGTGTTTCTTTCATAACCATGCAGTTTCAAATGTGCTTCCAGAAACACTGAAGATTGTGCAAATGCTGTCAAAAGTGATTTGCCAGACCTAATCTGAAGTAAAGTATTTATTCTTTCTTTGTGAGCCCTGCTTGATGGCTGACACATGCACCTCGTGGGAGAGGTGTGCAGGTGAGAGTCACACAGGTCTCCACAGCACGGCTGTGTCCTGGGCTGCCACTGATCTGGGTTTTGTACAGCTCTCGAGCTGCTGGGCCACCACAGGAGCAGGCAGTTGCTTCACTAAAGCTCTGTGCACAAAACACCAAGAGATTAAGGCAACACAAACCTCCAAAAGACATTTGTCACAAAGCAGGGGCTGATGTAAGGAGGCCCCATGTACTGAATCCTGCTTGTTTTAGACTCATTGAAGAGTAAGTTTCTTGAAGGAGGAATTGTTCTCAGTATTTTTAAAAGAGTTCTTGCACAAACAAAACAAACCTTGGGCTGAAAATGCTGTTGGAGTGTGTATAGTGAATGCTTTTGTGCTTTCCTTTCCAAGAGCATGAGATACTTCATTTCAGATTCTGAGGTAGTTTTTATATAATTAAAGAACCACTGATTTTTCCCAGGGGATCATTTGTGTGCACAGGCCAGAGTGTCACTGAAAAACAAGTTTTTCCCTTTGTCATTTGACAGACAGAGGCACATGGAAGAGGAAACACAGTAAAATAAATTTTAAAAAATCTATTCTGTAAAATACCACATAGGGAAGGCCAAAAAATCAGCACAAACAAAGTGCAGCCTTAGATGCAGTTGCAGAAACTTCTGTACTCTGTAAGTGGTTTTTGACTTTATAGGAAGAATTAACACATTTACTGTTGAGCTGGTTAGGTTAGGTTTTAATGCATTAATTATGGCATTCCTTAGCACTGCAGTGGATACAAATTTCCTTGGAACAATCTCCAAGTCTCCCAGAAATAGGTGTGTTGTTGTTACACACTTTTGCTGTTGTTACACGCCTATTTTCATGTAACTCTATTGTTTCACTTATATTTGCTGCACAATGTAGTGGTTTAGTTCGCATTTCTTACTTTCTGTGAGATAAGAGGTTTGAAGAAAGGCAAAGCAGGCTCAAACTTAAAGAATGTGAAAGAAAAGTTTATTACTAACAGAGTTAAGAGTAAAATGAAATAAGAGATTAAGATAAAAACCCCTTTTTCCTCCAACACCCCCCCTCCTACTTCCTCCAGCACAAATAATAACAAAACATGGGATTTTGGTCAGCAT